>JAKLLW010000515.1:662-31141 GCA_022814695.1 Neocatenulostroma microsporum
ATCTTAAGTACCGAACTTACCTCTCTTCTTAAGGTTATCTAGGTTAGTTATTATCCTAGCTATAGCCTCGAAATTAGCTTCGCCCTTATTAACGGCAAGCTAGTTCTAGATATTCTTACGGATCTTATTATCCTTAAGGCCGGTAAGTATCTTCTTAGTAACTTAAGGCTAAATCTCCTTCGATATATTACGCTTAAGGTTATAGTAGAGCTTAATATAGTTAGCTATAGGCTACTCTTTCTAGTCTAAGTCGTTAAGCTTATAAAGGGCGACTATAGCTTTATTACCTTTATTAGTCCGCTTAGCGTACTAGTTCTTAAGAGTAGCGACTATACTATTATACTTAGTCTTACTCTTAGAAGGTAAGGCCTTATACTACTTCCTCGCGTTATTCTTAAGGTAGCGTATTAGGAATATTAGCTTAGTAGTAGGCTTCTTATCTTTATTATATCCTATAAGAAGCGGCTTAATAGCGATATTATACTCTATAAGAAACTAAGCGACGTCCTTATCTTTAGTACTACCGAAGGCCTTAACTTCGAAGAGGGCGCTTATCTTACTTACTAGCTACTTAGGTAGTAGCTATTTCTTAGGTATTAACGAGTTTAGTAACGGCTTAGTAAAGCCGAGAGCTTGTAGTAGACTTTGTTATTAAGGGGTAAGTAGTAGTAGTAGTAGTACCTTCCTAGTTACTCCTTTACGAGCTTTCTAGCTTATAACTATCTCTTAAGAGATAGGTACTTCCTTAGCCGGTAACTAAGTATTAGTTGTAGATATCGAGCCTTAATAGGACTCGGACAAGGTAGATAATATATCGAGCTTAAGATCTTATATATCGACTATTATTCGCTTCTTACTATCTAGATACTATTTAGCTAGAGCTATAGATACCTTTCGAGTTAGGATAGTTCGTAGTCTATAGTTAAGATATATAGTAAGACCTAAGGGTATACTAAGTAGATTCTTAGTTAGTAACCGTAATCGAGTAGATAGTAGTAACTTCGATAGTAACCTTACTCGTAATAATAATAGTAACGGGTTCGTAGCTTCTACTTCGAGATACGAAGTAAATATAGTATATAGACTACGAGGGTATATTAAGGTTCGTCTCTTAATAGAAGTCTTAGATAGTAAAGAGGGAAGCGGATAACGCTTTATAATCTCCTCGGAATCTAGTATACTAACGTTAATAGAGGTTCGAATACCTTAGTATTATAGCTATCGTAATTCTAGTAGTATATTAACTATTATTAGTAGCTATCGTAATATATCTAGAAGGTAAATAAGTATCCCGAGCGTCGGTTCTTATAGTATATCTAGAGGTCTTAGTATAACTTATAGTAGAAATTAAGTATATTTACTTCTAGTAATAGTAACGAGGTAGGTAGGTATCGGTATTTATAGTAGTCGTATTATAAGGTCGGAAGGTAGTTTAGAGTATATTTTCTAGAAGTTAGATAAAAGATAGTTATAAAGTAGGATAGTTACTCTATAGTTTCCTTATTTAGAGTATATTTATTAATCTAGTAAGAGTAGCCGGTATCGAGGTTCTAAGAGTATATAAGTTGGATTTACTAGTAGACGTATATAGTATATCGGCCGTAGTCTACTATATGTCTCTTATAGTATATTACGTATTTCGTAGATATAAGAGAGTTAGTAGATAGGTATAAGAGTCGAGTTTTAGTAAGTCGGCTTTAGGCCTTATATCTAAGGGTATTAGTAATAAGGTCTCGCTATACTATATCTTAGTATAGTAATCTCTAGTACTCGTTTATAATATATATAATAGTTACCCTACTATTAGCTCTAAAGTAATAGGTTAATAGATACTAACTATCTTATAATTAGTATTATTATATAATACTAACTAGCTAGCTTTAGATAAGAAGAGTACTCTATAGAGTTATATACTAAAGTACGGGTCTATAGCGGCTATAGAAATATTGCTCTAGACGTAGCGGGATAGAGGAGCCTAAGCTTCCGGGGTCTCCGCGCCAGTTTGGTAGTACCTTCTTATTTGAGTAAAGTGCGTGGCCTATTTGGAGCTATCGCCGTGAAAGGCTTGCAGCCGCGAGCTGTCCGCTCGCTCTGCTTTGCCTTTTCGAGCTTTCTCCACGGGAGGTGGACGTCGAATCCCGCGCCAAGGATATCATGCTGTCAGGATGAGGTACCGGTATGTCGACGCACGCGACGCTCGCGCTGCTTTCAGCAAGCCTCGTTCGAGGAGTGGATCAAGCAAGAGTCGTCGGAGGCAGCTTATGGAAGACTGCAAGGGCTCGATGCTCATGCTCATGAGTTCGTTGCAGCAGACGCAAGATGGTGCGCGAGGAGTTGGAGCGATTGTGGACCTGTGGAGGGTGGTTTGAAATTCGCGCGTATAGGGAGGTAGTACTGCTCACCTTACGCTCCGTACGTGATAGCCGTGGAAGATGTGGCCAAAAGTATGGTTTTGCATTCTTCGCACCATTCTTCGCACTTGATTGCATGTGATAGACCCCTGGCCAATGCGCGGTCTCGGCTCCGTAAGCGACTTCCGTCTCGCAAGGTCGACTTCACGCGCTCTTTGCGCTTGCACATCAATCGCATCGTTGTCGCAAGCACTCTATGAGCATCGCGCATTCCATCTCGCGCCCTCACAAGTACGCGCACACACTCTACTCCGTTGCGCGACGGTACCTCCTGAGGTATGGAAACGCTCCACAAACTCGCAGGCGTGCAGGATGCCTCCGACCTCCAAACCTCCTCTAACGAGCGGCCCTCCAACCCACATACCGTCCCCGTCCCTGAACCGCCACCCGTACCGGAGAAAGACGAAATCTACGCCCAAAACCATCCTCCCCAGAGTCCGGGCCTCTCTCAACGAGCTTCCCGCGCTTCTCGCCCTTTGAATCGCCAACCAAGTCACAAGAGCTTCCGCAGCTCGAAACATGCGCTGAGTAGAAGCAGTAGTGCGGCGGGTATGGGAGTAGGCGTACCCGACGATTATCCGCCGGCGCCTGCATTGCAATTACCATACAGCCAGGGAAGTGGAGGAAATGGGGTCGGAGAGGGGCAGGTGAGGCAATCGCACGAAACAGGCAGGAGCGGAGAAACAGAAGGCACGGAAGACTTCGCCTGGGGACCCAATCACCCCTGTTTCCCGCACATGAACCCTCACTGCTCCCCCGAAAGCGAAGAATACCGCTCTACGCGAGTAATCCGTGTAAAGCGCGACTGGCTAGCCGCAGGCGATTTGTACCCCCAATACGCGAACCTCTACCCCGAGATCCTTGACCCGTTAGTCTCGGACTCGGAATTTCGCTACCTAATCTCAAATCTCAACGCACAACTCAAAGCGGCTTTTGATCCCTTCAATACACGCGCTTATGTTGATTCTCTGATGGGCGCTCTGACGGGCTATGTATGGGAGGATGTGGGTTTGACGGGGGCTAAGAGAGGTGAGAAAGGTGTAGAGAGGTTTCTGGAGCAGTGGAATCGAGAGAGGGAGAGGGAAGGGAGGGAGGTTCGGGTCGTGCAGTTGAGGAGGACGGGATTTTTGGCTTTGGATTTTGTGGTGCCGGATCCGGGGATTGATGGGGTGTTGGATGAAGAGGAGGAGGGTGGGGGTGGGATTGGGCCGGCGGAATGAGTGAGGGTGTGAGAGAGGCATGTGTATGAGGATGTTGGGGAAAGGGATGTTTTTGTTTGATGGGTAAGCGTAGGCGCTCTGGCGTACTCTGTGCGCATACAATGTACAGTTGTATGAAATTCCACACCTTGAACCTTCACCACGGTGACGAGTCCGGTTTGCCGGCTCGCCGGGTCCGAGTACTACACGCCACTCAATCCATCCTCAGCCTCCTCCGCGCACTCGAAACCCATCCTAGCACGCGGCCAACCGCTTGAAAGACCACAACAAGCGCAAGCAACCCAACAACGAGAAGCAGCCATACCAGCACCGTGGCCCACGTCCACTCCATAGGCGTCAGATCCGTGCTCATGTCCTTCCGAAACCCATGCGTATCCGCTCCTACTATCATGGAAATTACGTGGACGATAAGTGCGATTGCGACGAGGCAGGTTCTGGCGCTTATTGGTATGTCGAGGATTTCTTGTACCCAGTCCGCTGATGTGGATGTGGAGGTCGCGGCATCGTACGACGGTGGATCCGCTGACGCTGACGACGGCGGTCCGGCACGCTCGACGGGGTCGCAGAGATGGAGTAGGATCTCGTAGGCGGTTCCGACGATGAGATAGACGGCGGCGAAGCTAAGTAGATGTAGGAGGATGCAGGCTGCGACGAAGAGTGTCGAGTTCAGGACGTGGACAGGGCAACTTTGGAGGAGGGCGGTAGCGAGAGGGAGTATGGTGGAGAGCATCGTGGCTGCTATTTGGGCGGGCTGCAACGCTGTCCGGTAGATGATGTTGAGCTGGCGGAGCGCTGCTGTGTGTTGCGCCTTACAACTGCCGGGTATGGTGACGCTGGGGTGGTGATCGATGTGTGAAGGGTATCTTGAAGATGACAGGACGCTGATGGAAATCATGTGCCTGAACCAGCATTTATTTCGATCTCGACTACGGTCGACATCGGAACATGTACCACCAAAGCGCCCATGCAAGCGTTTCGTACTGCTCTCCACATGTCTGCAGGCCAGCAATGCCCACGCGCACAGCTACTCAACCCTTTGCTTCATACCGGACGTCCGCTCGAGCGTCCGAACTACAGCATCAACCATCCACACTACCACTAATCCCGCTAATACAAGCCCGAGGAGCCCGCCAGTCGGTTGGACTGCGTCCCGTAGATTGGAGATGAGTTCAAGTGTACTGTTGACGATGAGGTAGACTGCTAGGAAGCTGAAGGCGTGGAGGAGGATGGTGGAGGACCAGGAGAAAGTCCAGGCGAGGACGATGAGGGGTCTGGTGGAAAGTAGGGTCGGGAGCATTGTGGCAGGCTGGCGGCTGGATGCGAGCGCTTGGAAGGTTTCAGCCGACTTGTAAGGGGGTGTAGCAAGGTGTTTTGTGCCGCTAGCCTGTGAGGTGGAGTGAAAACGACCGATGGTCGATGGTGGCTGTGCGTCGGATGATGGCCGTGGTACGGTTGGAAACATGCCTTCTGCGTCGAAATTCGCACACAGAGTCGGAAAACTTCTCCATTGAGCGATCACCGAGAGATGCGAAAATGTGGTAGTAAGCTGTGCTTTGGTCAACGACCCTTCGATCTTGATCTCTGCTTGCACGACTATCTATCTCAGCTTTCCTGATCTTCATGGCCAGCCAAGTGCCACCAAGGCTTTGCGGTAACAGACCCTGCCGCCCATGTCTCTCATCTCAGAGCGTACTGAAGCTCTAGTACCGGACGTCGAATATCTCTTGGGCGCCGGAACGGTAGGAGACACTCGCCAGACTTGTAGGGGCGTTCCAAGATAGCCAACCACGATCAAGCACATCACAGGTCAAGCTGCGACGCCTGCTGTCAAGAAACCTCATTTCATCTTCTTCGAGCACCACTCGAGTGTCCCATCCAGGGCTCCAAGCATCCATACCACGATTCTACCCGCCAACACCAGCGCGAAGAAGCCAAAAGCAAACCACAGCCACCCGAAAATGACCATCCACATATATTCCACGGCGCTCTGCACAAAGGTCCTCCTCCCCGAAGCCCAGCTTGGGATCAGAAAGATGGCGTGTAGGAACATCGCCGATCCGATCACTGCCGCGCGGGTGTTTTTGCGTTGACTCGCAGCTCTTCCTGGCGCCGCCGGCGCCGCCGGCGGGTGTGATGGTACATTTTCGTATCGGGCAGCGGAGTCCTGTGTGGTCGCCGGCAGTGAAGACTCGATGAGCGGGATTGTGAGTTCGTAGGTGACGCCGACGATCAGTGCGACTAGGGAGAAGCTGAAGAGGTGCAGCACGAGCACGCCGATGCGATAGCCTTGCCATAAGAGCATAGCCATGAGTCGCTGGTCGAGGAACATGGGATACTCGTTGGAGAGGTACCAGTGGAGTAGTTCGTTAGGATCAGTCATGCTGGGTGTCAGGCAGATGCCGATCGTGTTCGGCGGTGATTGGTATTTGTTGTGCGTGCACTTGGCTATGCGGGTGACAGGGAAGCAGAAGACGAAGATCCCTGTGCCCAAGGGATATTTGGCTAGGGCAGCACTATGATACCCGGAACCCAAAGGTGGTACCACTGGAACGACGTGCTGCTCGAGGTACTGATCGGAACACATACACCACCCGCAGCAGATTACGTAATGGATTCCCAAGCCCGACGAACGCGGTCACATTCTGATACAGGAATTACAAGGCCGAGTAGAGACGCGCGTTCTATGACCTCAAGGTAGTCTGCTTCTCCACGACATGGCACTGCCCTCAAGCCTTCATAATCGCCAGTATCTACTCTACCCTACTTTTCCGCATCACCACCTTCGAAACCCACTTAAACGCCTTGTCTACCACCCGGCATGCCACCAGAAGGCTTATAAAACCTATCGCAAACACCACCCACCCAAACACCACAGCTCCCACCCATTCCAAGAGCGATACATTGAGAGGCCTGGAGGCTTCATCCAAGCCCAGCATCATGCAACCAAAGTGAATGATCACTGCTCCTCCAACAAAAATTACCGGTAGCTCGAAGGGTATTTCAGAATCGGTCTCCTGGTATCGATCGTCGTACTTATCGCCACGGCGTTGTTCGGGCTCCGGCCAGAGTGGTCGGCTAAGGCGATATGCGATTCCGACTGTGGCGTTGGCGAGTAGGGCCACGATGACGAAGCTGAAGAGGAAGGCTAGGAGTGTTACTATGCGCAAGAAGACCCAAGAGGCGATTGCGGCATTTCGAGGGCCAAGAAGGTTGACGATTGTTGGTGTGACGTTGAGGTGTGCTGCGAGAGCGTGGATGAAAGCGATCATGATGGGTTCGCTAGGAAGTTCGTGGGCTGGTCGAGTGGTGTTGATGGCTGTGAGAACGTGTGTTGGTGTGCGGGATGTAAAGGGTTGAAGGGCGAGTAAAGAATTTACTTTAAACAGAGAAGTGACGCAGCCTGGTCCTGGTATATGGTACCGCTCGAAACGCACACAGGTGGTATTACCAAAACTTAACTTGCGGGGATGTTAAGAACATTCTGGAACACCGAGTTTGGCGCTGTGTGGTCAACCTCCACAATATGAAGCTTCGCGCCGTCGAGGATGCTCAAAGTGGTAAAGCCGGTGTGGTGCTCGAGGACGGCTCAAGGCACGAAGTAGACCTTGTCGTCGCTGCGGATGGCGTCAAGGGACGCTCATGGTAACTCGTCGCCGGCCAGCCTGTGCCCGCTCGGAGCAATGTCCGCTTGCGGCCGTATCGCCAATCCCGGACAAAAGTGCGATGCCGGGGCGGATCCGAAGCGGGTGATGTGGGAGAGGGGAGGGGAGGGAAGGGAAGAACAGAGGCGTATGATACCGAGACGGGAGCACGTCGTCCACCCGCACGCCGTGCTGGCTACCCCGCAATCCGGCTGGTTCGCCACTCACTGTGACTACGCAGAACTCGGCCCTGAAACGTCGCCAGCTCCTTCCCCAGTCGCTTCCAAGTCCCTGGTAACAGTCCGAGACCTCCCTCTGGCCCTTCTGCCCAAGAGCCACTTACTCGACTCTGCTCTTCTCTGCCACTCTCGAGACCACTCTGAGCACCCCAACCACTATTCGTGCTGCCACCACGAGACCGATGAAACCGGCCGCGAACAGCACCCACCCAAGCACTACGATTCCCGCCCATTCCATTGCGGACACGCATCTGGGCCTCTCCCACTCGTGACACAGGCTGGGGATAAGGCATAAGCTGTGCACCACAAGCGCTCCCAGAACGACTCCGGTGCGAAGGCTCATATCTGGTTCGGTGGACTCAGTTCTGCATGGACGGGGATGCGAACTGTCGACGACGCCGGATCTTGCTACTGGGCGTCTCCATAACGGGCAGAGAATGCTGTACGCGACTTCGTAGGTGATGGCTAAGATGACCACCACAGGAGCGAAGCTAAAGAGGTGTATGATGATTGTGAACACACGGGCGAAGGTCCAAGTGGCGATGACGAGGACTCGCATTCCGAAGGTATTGGCAAGGTAGTCCAATAACTTAGGGTATGCTACAAGTAGGCCCAATATATATGTCTGAACGGGCTCGCCGGGAATGCTGTAGGGTGGGATGGTGGCGTTCATGGCTGCGGTGGTCCTCTGTTGTCGACGTGGGAGATTTGAAGAAGTGTGACGCCGAGAGTAGGAAGCGAAGCGGTCAACATCTGCATTTTGGGCTAAGGCGAAGTAGTGTGGCTGAAGATGCGAAGAATGGTACTGGTCGAAACACGCATCGTTGAAGTAGGCTGCCAGGCTCTCGGGCCGCTCTGTGCCAATTTACTCCCATCACGCCATACACCGACCCGCTGGTGCTGACGATGGCGCAGCATAGGCGCCGCAACTCCCCGTTTTCGAAGTATAATCTATTACGACTTCCTTTTCCAAGCATGGGTGGAATAATTCGTAGCCGATTTGATCTCTTCAATCTTTCCCGGATGGCAACAGCTCGTTGCGCCATTGCAATGCTTACCCGGCTCGCATGACTTGAAAGTTGAGAGGGGACAGGACACAATCAAGATTTCTGAGCGACATCGCATTGTTACAAGCTGTTGTATAGGCTTCTAGCTGCCTTTGTCACTGTATTGAGCGTAGAGAGCATAATATCCAGGTCGGCCATCAGTCATTTCATCCGCCCTTGCTCCTCCGCCTGCCCGAGAAGTCGGCCACCTCAAGCACCATCATGACCGCCCTGAATACGGCCGCCAAGCCGACAAGCCCAACGCTCAGCTCACACCATCCAACCACAAGCGCCCCAGTATAGTCTATGCTCGTGACATTGCCCCATCGGATACCAGGACCTGGCGAAAGAAAATGGTAGAGGATTAGGCCGCAGGTGTGGATGGCCAGTCCGACCCACGTGACGATTGTGCGTGTGCTTGGGTCTTCCTTCCGAGGTGACTCGGCTGGTGCGTAGTCGCCCAAGATCCGGAGCACGCCTTCACAGCTGAGTCCGACTGCTATGGCTACTGGAGCGAAGCTGAGGAGGTTGAGCAGTATATGGATCACGCCGGTATTGGTTGATTGAAGGAGGATGAGGTAGTGGGGGCTAAGGTGCAACATCTCGCTAAGGTGCCACTCGTCGTCGTGGTGTGGTATGCGACTTGTGTACTCGATCTTGGGTTCGGAGTCAGGGAGATGATTTGAGCAGTACCTTGTTGTACTTGCGGCTGCGCTTGATTGTGTAGGACGTGGTGCGGATGCAAGAAGTACGGCAAGAATTCAGTGTTACATCCGACGGAACTTGACGGTGCGCAGGATGCGTACCGTGGTTCACGGCAAAACATGGAGAGCCCACTTCCGGGGGCGGACGTGGCAGATGCTTTACCGCTTTCCTTGGATCACCGAACATCTGAAGTCGTCCCCTATGTGCTCTCTGGCGGGCACACATAGACCAAGGCTTGGTTAAAATGTGCCGTTGCCGCTTACGCTCCCACGATCGCAACTCGACCTCCGAGCGACCTTCACGGCTGCTTGGTGGTCACAATATCATCTGGAGATCTTGCCAAGCTAACACAGCCAATCCGATACCCAAGAATAGCCATCCGAATACTAGCGCCCACGTCCATTCCAAGTACGAGAAGTCACCATATCGCATTCTAAAGATGGACATGAACATGCAGAAGCCGTGGACAGCCAGCGCACCGCCAACGACGATGCGACTTCCCTCAGGATTTGGGTGCTTCAGTTCATGGTAGCCTTGCGTACGTACGCCCCAATTCAAGATCCAGCGTATCGCCTCGTAGAGGGAAGCGACGATCAAGGCGATTAGCACGAAGCTTGTGATGTAGATCAGGACGTCGAAGACTATATGGGCTGTCCAGGAGACGATGGCCAGGTTGCGGTTGCTGAAGAGGTCTCCGAAGATCGCCATCGTGGTGGAAGGTTCAGGGTGTCCGCCTGGGTATCGGGATCTTCTGTCTGGTTTCAGCGATGGGCTGCAGCTGGAGGTTGTATTCATGGTCGGCTTGTGTGTGCGGCTTGCGTGTGCGATTCTTAAGCTGACGTTAGTTGTACCTTTGACTGCAGTTGACTGCGCGCAGGGTGTGCAGATGCGAAAGCCACGGCAAGATATAGTAGTCATATCTCAAAAGAAGACAACGGCGTATGCGATGCGAACCGTGGTGCACGATGAAACACGAAGCCTGAAACACGAAACTTCGGCGACAGATGTCAGTCATGCAAACATCGACATCCCCTACTTCCCAATAATACACGCCTTCAAACGGCGCCCAAACGCTGTCCAATACTAACCGACAAGTCGTACGCTCTCAGCTTAGACTACAGCCCGCCCTCTTGCGGTGTCCATACATTGCCCCCTTGAGCTCCATCGATACCTTATTCCGAAGACCACATTTTGGGTTCACACTCCTACATCGAGAATGACTGATGGAAAACAACGAAATGCTGCTGCTGGTGTTGCTGTGCAATGAGTGACCACGGCCCAATTACCACCCGGAAAAGCGATGTCGAGGTATCTCATCCTGAGAGCATTATGTGATCGGTGGTGTGGATGCCCGACATTCATGCTCGTGGAGAGACCTGGCTGGGTGCGACGGCTACGGGAATATGAACCTCTTCAACTCTTGTAGGACTGTTCTTGCATCAGACTGTTTGCCCGTACACATCTGGCTTATAATCGAACTCATTCCGAGCAGCCGCACCCAGCCGCAGAAAGCCGACATTACTGCCACTGATAGCATCCGAACGGTCTGGCTTCTGACCGGCCAACGGCTACTCCGCGCTCCTTCTGTGCTCATGAGTCTTGGGCCCAAGCGTTCCGGCTACCGTTCCCTTGGCTGCCGCTGATACCACGAATCCGACGGCATCTACTCCATTCGCTATCTTCTGCGCAGTCCCGGGAGCCTTCCAAATACACCTCCACTACTTCGGCAACAACGGCGCGCTCTGACTATCCCGCAGCCGCAGTCCCGTGATCCATCCCGGCACCCACGCAGCCACCTTAGCGATCGCGACCGTTGCAACTATCCCGACACCTATGAAGAGCCAACCTAGAACCAGAACACAAATCCACTCCATAACCGACAAGCCTACGTATCGCACTTGGGCCGCAGCTGAGAGTAACAGGCAGAGGCCGTGGAGCATCAGTATCATGCCTATAGTGACGTTACGTGTCTCATCTTGCTCTGGCCTTGGCCCGGGATTCGTACTCTTGCGGCAGATATAGAAAATGGCTTCCCAGGTAAGGGTGACTATTAAAGCGAGCAGGGCGAAGCTGGCGATGTGGAGGAAGAAGACGAGGGCGCAGTAGGCGGTCCAGTAGAGGATGGTAATGTTGCGGTCGCTTAGGGATTGCATCGTGGTGGTGGAGGGTGCTGACTGTTCGTGTCGATGCTGTGAGCCATGTGGCTTCAGCGCTGATTTCAAGGGTTTGTTTGACTGATGGGGTGGGCTGGAGTTGACACCTCCGGCCGTAGCAGCTGTGTATGCGATTCCAAGGAAGCGGATGAATGA
The DNA here is from genome assembly GCA_022814695.1 of Neocatenulostroma microsporum. Taxonomy (NCBI): domain Eukaryota; kingdom Fungi; phylum Ascomycota; class Dothideomycetes; order Mycosphaerellales; family Teratosphaeriaceae; genus Neocatenulostroma; species Neocatenulostroma microsporum. The sequence goes on from JAKLLW010000515.1 coordinate 12,234, forward strand.
TGCGTACACTAAGCGGGAAATGGCCGGTCGGTGCTCGAATTGCGGTTGGCGTCGAAACACGAGCACCAGAAAACTGTAAATCCTCTCGAAGACGGGCTTACGAGGATGCATCGGATTCGACCTTCTGGAGACGGACAACACCCTATCTGATGGCATCAAAGCTCAAGAAATTTCCAGATACTCCCCATCTCCGCCGTCGGCCAGCAGTCCACTACCTCGCCACCGTATCTGCCATCCACACCACTGCCCGGAAAATCGCCGCCATCAGAACAACCCCAACGCCTAAGAAGAACCAACCCCCAATCAGCGCACACATCCACTCCATGCCCGACAAGTCCCCGTATCGGATTCCCAAAACGGAGAACAGGATGCATAAAGCGTGGATGCCCATTACTACGACGAAGACTCCTGTAGTACCATAGTTTGACTTGTCGAAGAATGCGTCTTCCGCATTCTCGGTCCAGAAACAGAGTACAGTTATGCAAGTGGTAAAGGTGATTATAGCAAGTGGCACGAAGCTGAAGACGTGAAGTAAGACGTAGAGTATGGTTTGGGCTGCCCAGTCGAGAAGGGCGAGGTCACGGTCGTTGAAGAAGTCGTCCATTGTGGTGGAGGATATTGGTTATTCGTTTGGATGCTTGGATGTCGTGTGTGATTCCGGTGTTGGCTTTGAGGGGGCTTTGTAAGTGCTAAGGCGAGACGAGGTTGGCAGATAATAAGAGTAGCTGGTAATGAGGAGGAGGACGACAAATCATCATGCGTTCCCTGGGTGGACAAAGTGGCTTGGTGCTCGAACCCTGGTACGCGCCGAAACATCACTATTTACTACTGCTTATTCTCTCTTGGCGGTACACGAGAACAAACAGGATCTGGCCTTTCTGGAGACGCACATGACGCTCTCAAACCTTAGAGCTTCCTCTCAGGGGGTGTCCAGACGCCACTCTTCTCCGCCATGAGCCCCTGTCTTCAGCCCACGACATCGTTCGTCATATCTTGACCTTCCTTGACATCCATATCGCCGTTTTGGCGATCGCCGTTAGCGCACCGAGTCCGGTGCCCAGAGATAGCCAACCCGCCAACAGCGCACACACCCATTGTGTGATGTTCAAACCACCGTAACGCAGCCCTAAAGCGGACGACATATGGATGCCAAATACTAAGGGAAGGATGATGGCGACTGTGTCCTCATCATTTTCCGCTGTTACATGCCTGCCCCAGATCATGTTCACCAACCCATAAGTGAGGCCGAGGATCCCGACGATCAACGGGAAGCTGGAGAAGTAGAGTAAGAAATCCATGACGATGTAGACCTTCCAGTTAAGGTGGTTGTCTTTGCCGGTGGCTTCCAATTGCCCTGCCCCGTGGATGCTTCGTTTGGTTGTGCGAAGTTGACGTTTACTTCGTGAGGATGTGTGTCGGAAGAGGGCAAGTTCTTAAGGTCTACGATACGGTCGTTAGAACGAGTAATGATGCGTACACCAGACAGGATGGGATCGCTTTGTACTCGCATTGCGGTACTCTTTGAGACGCGACATGCTGAGCAGACCTGTAGGGATGCCGAGAAGGTCTGAAGCTTGGTGAGATAGGACGTTACCACTCACGGTTCTATGCGATACGGCTGACTGCGAGTCCACGAAACGGCGACGCGGTAGACAGCATCCGCGGAGATCAGTCTACACTATCACTTGAACAGAAGATCTTCAAAGTCATCTGGAAGGCGATGCATTAGCGTGTTCACGCTCATGACTTTTGGAGATGACGGCAATGTCCATTGTCACTGGGCCTTGGTCCTAGGACAATGCTCCGCCGCGCCAAATCCTAATACCTGTGACTATCTTTTCACACGCCACTATCCTCTCGATCCGCACAAAGCCCACAGGCTCTCGTAGTCATGACATCCTACCCCAATCCTCTCAACCAGGTACATCTCCCACGGGATAGACCAACACCATGGCCATAGCCGCAAGCCCAATACAGCCCATCCCGGAACGCACCCACCCGAGCACCAATCAGGCCATTATCCCACGAGATAGAGCACCCCCTTAAACAGTGCCGCAAGTCCGATGCAGCCCGTCCCGAAAAGCAGCCATCCGAACAAACAAGCGCAAATCATTTCCACCGCAGTCCATCTTTCCGTTTTTGGCTCGGTAATGTTGAACAAGAGCGCGCTGGACTGTACCATGAAACCTAACATGCATAGCATGCATAGCGGGGCGAACACGGCTGCTTCCTCCAAGTCTTCGCCCACTTGGAACAGATGTAGGACCGTCTTGGTGGCGGTGTAGAGGATGAGACCGCTTGCCGCGAAGCTGGAGATATAGAGGAAGGCGTGTAGGACGAAGTCTGTGACTGTGGTCATGATGTCGAGTGTGCGGGAGGTCGACATGGTTCTTCGTGTGGTCTGCTGATTGTATTTTGGAGGTTGATGTTTGTTTGGGGAAGGGTTCGGTGTCTTGGGCTGTTTGAAGACGGGTTGTACGCTGAACTTGGGAAGATGAAGATGGGGTTCCCGGCTTTCGATATTCACGAAAACAGTGTGCAGGCAGCCGCCATGGGACTGAAGGAGGCAGGCACCATTAGACTCGAGTAACCATGCCACCTTGCTCTCTCGCCATCAGGGCCTGGGTAAGCGCCGACTGGCCCGACTCAGCACTCCGGCACGACAAGGCACGGATCTGGAAAACACGACTGAACCCTCAGACCACCTCCCCATCCCCGTTCTTGCAAGTTCTGTCGCCGCTAGCAAGCATCTCCAGGCTTTCTTCCTCCGCAACTTTGTTGCGCATACAGCGGGTCACAGCCATCCAGCATAGCTTCACCACCCCGTGCAGGGCCAGGGATGCGAGTTCGAAGATCGTCACGCCCAGCACGCACTCCGCCACGAGCCCAACGCCTTTGAGGAAGCTTTCCGAATGTATTCCTTCCGGACCTTACCTATTCACAAGGACCACATTGAACATGACGAGGGTGTATATCAGGAGGGCCACGATCACCAATGACCCTTGCAGAGCCTGGAGGCCTTGGGGTTTCTCCGATCCTCTTGAGCTTCGCGGATGGCAAAGCAGTATACCAGCCTCTGCGGCGCCATAAGTCATGAAGCCACCGATAGCAGCGCTGAGGAAGAAGGTGAAGACGTAGCCGAAGACGATTAGCGTGATGTTGATCACATTGCCCAGCCTTCCGATAAAGGTCGCAGATGAGTCGTCCATGTTGTTCCGAGGTGTTCGTGGTTTCAGCTACCGGGGTGCACTGAAGTTTGTATGCTGTTGAGGGTGGATAAGGGCAATATTGGACAGTTGCGAGTAGATATGCTTGCGACAAATCTTGCTTTTCGCGACTGAGAAGCGACCCATGGTACCGGGATATGCGTACACTGGCTGATGCAGGAGGATAAGCGCTGCACCGTACTTGTAGGAGCAATGCTCAGGTTTCATGACACTGCCGAATGACATCCCGCTCCGCCCCTCCAAACATCTCTATGGCCTTATTGAGCATGTCTCCGCAACCAGTGCCTGATGCAGTGATCGCAAGCACTTTCGCTTCGGATTAGGGATCAGCTACGGCCCCATATATACTGGTATCCATAACGGAGGAGCTGTACCAGTGGACATTCCATTTGTGCTCTGTGTAATCCCATTGACAGCTATGTGCATGGAAAGGATTCATCTTTGATTGCCGTCTCGGTCGTACAACATCACCGGCGGCATGTACAAGCCCAGGACTACTGGTAGCGACTGTAGAGGCCCAGGGCTCGCCCCTATGTATTGGAGGATTGCTGTAATCCTGGAGACATGGCGACAATATGTTAATAAGTAAGTCTTGGTATATGTGCGCCAGTGAGCACACCTCTTTCACGTGCTTTCGCCGCCTCTCCGCATTAGCTAGCAAGCTTTGACCCTCTGCTACTTCCTAAACAGGTTGCGTGGAAGTTTCTGCGCTCCGAGACACCATCAACATCTCTCGCTCAACATAGCTCGACCTTGCCATCGCAACGTCATCGTAGGTGACTCTCTGAGCATACGCGAATACTGCATTGACAACAAGGCTCAGATCATGGATTCCTCCCCGTTCGCCCGCCTCTCCCCAGAGCTGCGCAACACCATCTACTCCCTAGCCTTCGAGGCCCCGAAGGACGACTGCGGCAAACCTCAGCCCATCTACTTACGCCACGAGTTCGTCTGCGCTCTCGCCCTAGCGCAGACTTGCCGCCAGATTCGCTCGGAAGCCCGTCTCATATTCTTTGCCACCAATGGCTTCACCTTCTCCGACCGTCCACTTCACACAGTAGCACCTTACCTCCGCTTCTTAGGCCCTGATGTGCTCGGAGTCATGAAGAGTGTCCTCCTTGGGGATTACAAGCATAACATCCAGCTGAAAGCGGAGAGCAAGGACGGCCAGCCACTGATAAAGTACGGGTACTTCGGATGTAAAGTCACCGGAGGCGGGGATGTGTCATGTTCCGGAATAGAGATGTGCAAGATGTTCAACCCTATCGTCAAGGTGCGAGGTCTCACCCGTATCGCTCACCCATAATCAATCAATGTTACTGACACATTGTGGCTTAGCTGTATGAGGAGACTGGTGTACTGATGGTGGAGACAACTCGGGATGAGTACTTGCAGGAGTTTCTTCGCCCCGACAGACCGTCTGAGTGGCGCCTCACCATGCTACCGCGCGGTGCCATTCGGGAGCTCAAGGAGAAGGGGTTGCTTGGGGCGTTCACGGAGGAGGAAGTGGAGCAGATGATGGCCTAGAATATCTTGGATCCATTGCGGGCGGAAAGACTGTTACCTGGAGAGAAGCTCGTGTGCTGTTCGGGAATTTGGCAGTAGCGGCGGCCTGGTAGGTCGTCGGGATAAGCGGTCTTTCCAGCCATCATGGTCACCTCTCCGCCGCAGGTGGTCGAGCTCATGCGAACGTATCGGGGGACCGAAGATCATGCCAGAGGTATTCACTAAGGGAGTAGCGCAATGGGCAGCAACAATCAGACTTGCATGTTAGACATATTTCTTCGGACAGGCGCCAGTCTCCCCTGACACCAGAATTGGTACTCCGCGATTACCAAAGCCACCATACTCTGGTAGACCATACCACGGCATCAAGACACTTGCTGTATTATGGGATCCTGTATGCTTCGCTGCATCCCATCGGTAGTATCGCCTACCCAATCCATCATCACAGTGTCTCAGGCGCGACCAGCTCGACAGCCTACATTCCTACCGCCACTGCATGTCTCAGCTCGCCGGCTGTTTATGTCCTGAGTGAGATCTTCGCAGCTCGTCCGCGTGTCTCACTACGCGAATAGAGATGTCTAGGTCCTGCACACAACCGGCCAGCGCATGTCTTGGTCTCAGATGGCATATCAGCCTCGTGTCTCACCTACAATTGACAGTACCTCTTTAGTACTACACCTGACATGGCCTTTCACACTCCATCCGTAACACGTTCTCCAGCAACCAGCTCCAGCACTCGCCTACGCAGTGCATCGCCCTCTGTACGTCCCAAGCGGGTAGCCGCCCGTCATTCTACCTACCGCCAGCATCCCCAACGCAACCAAGAAATCAAAGAGACTACGTAGCCGTACCGCAGCACCTCGCAGCAATGTGCCAACTCCGCAGACTGAGAGCATCCTGCGTCTGCGAAGTCGGCTACGACAACGTCAAACCCTGCGATCGCTACCTTCTCTGGCTCCAACGTGTACCGGCAGGCCAAACGTTCGAAAAAGCTCCTCAGCTAGGTTGTGAGGTGTGGGTGAGTGATTCATCGCAGCATCGCTACCCGCAAACAGTCTTCTCTGCTATTGTGAGAGTGGAACAGATCACTAATGGTGTGTAGAGCAATGACAAGTTCTCAGACAAGCTGTGCATCAGGTGTTGGAGTGACTGCAAGACCGCGTGGAAGGATATCAAGCATCTTCAACCGAGCGACAGGGTTGCGTATGTAAAGACTGGGGGTTGGACATGGGAGATGAAGGATTGAGGTACCGGTGGGCGTTAAAGGATGAGAAGTCGAATCGCAAGCTGGTGCGTAGGCTCTAGTTCCTGGGCGTTGGCGAACGGTACGACTGCCGTTGAGTGTTTCGTGCAATATGGGTATTTCGGAGACTTGTGGTGGTGTCTCTGTTGAATCGCTCTTTTGTCCAATCCAGCCGGCCGCTGTCTTGCGCACGCACAAAAGCGATGAGAAACTCTCGAAAGACCTTAAGAGCTCTCCCGACAAGTCTGTGGTTTCTAAGCAGTCGTATAGATCCCTCGTACGTCAAGCATGACGTAGAAGTCGTGAGAGCCTGGAGCGGCAACGTCCATTGTCACCAACCCTCGCACGCACACGCTACGTACACTTCGCCCTCAACTCCCTACACCCCTCCCCCTTACACCTCGCCTCCATGCACCACCTCGTCGCACCCCCAGTAAATATCCCCGACTCAGCACACCCATAAAGCGTCCCATTCCCACTCTCATACCCCCACCAATTCTCCTCCGTCGTGCGCGTGTTCATCTCCCACAGCCGTACATCCTCAGGACAGTCTATCGTGCCACCATACCTAGAGCCATAGACCGATTCCTGAAGTGCGGCACGACAAACAACCGACTTATCCGCATCGAACTCGCAAGAGGAAGGGCCTAGACATGAAAGGCCAGCGCAGAGACCTACGATTCCTCCAGTGAGGAGAAGCACTGTCAGGAGTGCGCAGCATATAGCGCCGCCAGCAGATCTTCGTCGAGGGGCTCGGTACGCTGGATCGGCGAGGTTAGCATCGCGGCGTTCACGGTTCATGTAGACTCCTTCATGGCGGACTAGGTCCTCGATCGTGGATGTCCTGGGCTGGACGACTGGGTTCTGTATTGCGGCGATGTATGATGATCTAGCGTCGGTTGTTTGCAGGTTGATAGGAACTGAGGGTGACCAAGGTCCTGCTAGGCGTGGTCCGACGTTGTCCTCGAGGTCTGGTTCGCTGCTGTAGGCTCTTTCCGATGCTGTTTGTTGGTACGCAGGAGGCGGGATAGCGAGAGCTGTCTCGCTTTCAAGAGCTTGCTCCTGTGGTCTGTTAGCGATTGGTAATCTCACGCCCACGATAGGCGAGTTGACGTACCCTATAGGTCGGCGGGTTGTCCATGACTTCCTGCTGCGGACATCGTCTAGGTGTAGGCATGATCTGTTGCGCTGATTGGTGCGCTGACAGTGTCGAGAGACAGTTCCACTGCTGCGTGTCCATGCCTTGATACCATATTATCGAAATTGCTACACGGCACACGGCAGATTGCTTACAACGCCAAGGCCAGCAAGTCGGTATGGAAGTGAAACGTTCCATACCACTGGGCTGCCTCGTGACCAGCCATCGCCCTGACGTACGCCTGATGTATGACGACCTTGACTGAGTTACTCCTCATCTCTGATGAACCTCTGCTCTGTCGACAGCAACCAGCGTTAATACTCGCTTGCTCGTTTGGATTTCATCCTCCTCCACCGAGAGCATCGAAAGCATCGAAAGCATCGAAAGCATCGAAAGCATCGAAAGCATCGAAAGCATCGAAAGCATCGAGACATCATGCCTTCCTCATCCACCAGACAACAGAAACGTCTATCCAAGAAGTCTGCCAAAGCTTCTTCAAAGCTCACCATGCCGACTCCCGACCTCAGCGTCCCACCGCCAGCCTATCAACCCAACGACATGGGTGTCATGACTCCAGTATTCGCATCATGGCACACCTCCGCGAATTATGACGGCGAAACTGCCTCTCTCCCAAGCTATCAAAGCCGAGCCTACGGCTTGCAAGAAGCATCACTCTTCGACAACCGCCCCATCACCAACGACAATAAACATCCGCCCTCAAACGCCTCAGAGGTAGATGTCGAGATTGGGGAGACCGTGGTCGATGTCCCGAGAGCTGGGGGAGGGAAGAAGAGGGCGTGCATTGCCAATTGCTTCCGCCCAAGGAACGTGGTGCCTCTGCTTTTCGCCGTGGCGTTGTTGGTCTTCTGGATTTGGATCATTGTGACGAAGTATGATAAGAATGGTGTCGACGGTGCCGGTGATGGTGAGCATACGGGCGTGGATGCTGAGGATGCTGGGATGTGGAGTGGAACGAACTACTGATGCGCCACTTAATGACGGAGTGGGATGAATTTGTAGACAGTGCCTGTAGCAAAATAGTCTTACGTTCCAGGCTGCAGCTTGCTGTTCGGATGTCATGATCTCGCGGTAGATGTTCGAATCCAAATATCGGCCTGTCTGATCTCCGGTCGTGGCGGACTACTCGACGGTGGGTAAGATGCCGTGCTCAGTTCGGATGATAAGCCTACTGCTCAAAGGTCTTGCATCCATCAAATGGCATGGCGCTTCAGCGCACGGCTGCTTGCTGCTCGATCGCAGCTATCTCACGGTAAATGTTCGTCTTCCAGCCCGCGTAGTCTGCTCTCCGCTCATCGCTCAGCCAGTCCACGGCAGGTTGGAACATCGTGCCTAGTCCTGGTAGCAAGCCTGCTGCTCCCACATCTTCCAGCTCATCGTGATTGCGCTTGGCGTGCTTCTCTTTACGTCGTAGCGGAGTCTTTGCCGGTCGTTTGACAGGCGTGAGTGTGTCGTTCACATCATCGTCGTCTTCTTCCTCCTGGAGTGCTTCGTCTTCCGCAGCGGGCTCTGCATCTGCCACTACTGTGTCTAACGGCGCAGGCACCTCAGCAGCCGCAGCAACACCCCTACCACTCCTCCTGGACGGCGGCGTCCTAGCAGGCATATCTCTCTTCTTCGGCGTCACCTCCTCCCTCTTCTTCTCTATCCCCGCAACACTCCCAGCTACCTCACTGCCTCCCACCCTGTCCTCCGTCCTCCTACTCCTCGGTGTAACAGGAGTCCTCAACACACTCCCCAGATACGTCTTCAACTTCTGATAAACTTTCGGCTTGCAAGGCGGCATCACTCTCCCCAACTCCAACCCCAATTTCTTGCCTAGCCGTTCACATGCTATGTGACAGACCGCGTACGTCCTCCCGATCTCTTCTTCAGGCTTGAGGGAAGAAGCTCTAGCGCGGGATTGCGCCAGAAGCGAAGTCGCCAGCTCGATGAGAGCAGTGGGCAACGGCGACAAAGTCGGCAAGAGTAGCGAGAGTGTCTGTTCGACGTTTGAAGGCGCCATGGCTGCTATTCGTAGGAGGAGGTGTGGGTGTAGCTTTGGGGGATGTACTCAAGAACGGGAAGTTTAGAAGTTGACGCGGGGGGGGCACGCGAACCCCACGCGGTCGTAGAGTGGTACACGTGACCGACAACGACATTCACATGTTGGGCACAGCGGATCAGCAGAGCGATAGCAACAGCATTTCCACATTCAGCAAGACTGCTCTATGTATTCAAATTCACAGCCATGGGTATCTACAGCAAAACTGCACAAAGGCCTCTCGCTTCGCTTCGCTTTTCCGCCCCAACGCCGCCATCTCGTAAGCTCATGACCTCTTCTGCCTCTTCGCCGCAGACCCTTCCCCCCCACCCTCCTCCGTCACAGTATTCGCCGGACTAGTAGCCTCACTACTCACACTCTCCACCCTCCCGCCCCCATACTGCCCACTCCCATCCCCACCACCGTCACCCTGCTGTTGCGGCGGCATCAACCCCCCTTCACTGTGATTGTTGTTGTTGGCAGGACTAGTCTGAAACATATCTCCCCCATCCCCAAAATCCCAGTCTATGTCCCCTCCAGCGTTGTCAGCAGCCCCAGCATCCCCAAAATCGAAGGTCATCTCCCCTCCTTGGCCATCGCCAGCAAAAGTAGAGTCGTCGAAATTGATGAAAGCATTTGGATCGTAGTCGCCAGGACCACCGGTGATGTTAAAGGGGTCGACTTCTTCTCCTACATGCCCTGCTACACCTGGGATATTGCCTGTGGGACTGAGAGGTACGAGGCGGCGGTTAAGTTCCTGCACTTTCTCATCTTGTTGGCGCTGCATGGAGGTAAGCATTTCGAGTTGCTGCTGCGTTTGCTTGAGTTGATTGAGATCAGGCATCTGTGGTGGTTGTGGCGACATGAGAGCGTTGTTGCCGTTCTGGTTCCCGCCGTTTTGCTGGCCAGCCATGAGGTTCAGCATGCTGTCGCGTTGTTGAGGCGTGAGTGGAGCATTGCCGTTGGCGTTCTGGTAGTGTTCGAGCGCGGAGCTGAAGTCGAAAGCCGTCGCGGCTGTGGAGGGAGTACTGGCGTTTGTGGCGTTGACAGAGTTGATCAAGCTCATCATCTCGTCGTTCTCTGGCACTGAGCTCAGCAGGTTCGGTGTCGGGGCGTCGTTCTTGATGGGTGGAGAGGCTGTACTAGTCGACTTTCCACGGGTAGCGGAGCCCTCTGGTGGAGCGCAAGACGTACTGTCCCGCTTCGGTCCATCGTTAGGAGGCGAGACAGAAGTCCGTGCTGAGTTTGGCGCTGTTACCGCTGATCCAGGCTGCTGTTGCTGGAGATTCGCGACCGGTCCCGGCAGAAGTAACGGCGGCTTCTTATACCGCTGCAGCTGGTTGTTGTTATTGCTCATGCCCTCCGTAGCTCCATCGTTTGTCACTTCCTCCACACTTCCCTGCTGCTGCATGTTAGGCTGACCCATGCCTCCATTATTCGCGAACATGTTCATCAGATTCTGCGCCCCGGAGCCCTCCATACTCCTGTTGTAGAACGTCGCCAGAAACGTAAGGATAGCATTGATGCTGTTCTCATGCCGATCGTGCAGCGCCTGGAAAGCCGTAGCCTGCCGATAGAACTGATCGTTCTGCTCCTTCAACCCCTGAATCATCTGGCTGATCATCCGCTGCGAGTTCTGCAACTTCTGCAGCTCTCGTCTCACACCAGCCAGCTCATTCCGCGGTAGCTGCGCGAGATCTTGGCCCGTCGTCCCATCCAGCGCACCGATAGCACCCGCATGTCCAGGCATAGGTGTACCCTGCGGGCCAGGCGAGAACTGCCGTCCATCCTCATCGCCGCTATCCCACCCCTGCTCCTTTACACCCGGCGCCGCACCATCTCTCTTCCGCTTCCCACTACCGCCCGTCCCACCAGCCTTCGAATTCGGCTTCTGTATCAACCACAGCAAATCCGGCCTCGCTCTCCGAAAGTACGGATGACTGTACATGCTCGGCGGCTTCACCCCCTTCCTCGCCTTCTCACTCTGCCTCAAACTCCCATCCGTAATATTCACCGTCTTGTGGAACCCATACATATTGAGTTGGCGCACGAAACTCGCGTAATTGTTATGCTTGAACAACTCCGGTATCAGCGTCCGCGCGAACTCATCTTCGTCCAGTACTATGAAAGAGCGGCCGTCGTTGGACCAGCGGATCAGATCGGTGTTGTTGGAGTCCAGGAAGCTGCTGAGTTTCTGGACGAAGGGCGGGATTTGTTTGCGTTTGCCTTGTGCGTCGCGTTTGGCCAATTGCACCTTCAGATCCAGTGCCGCTTCATCCTCGTCATCTGCTCCTCCTGCTACACCAGCTGCATGCCCTCCGCGGCCGTTCATGGTGTTACCAGTGTTGCCGGCGTAGACACCGCCATTCCATTGCTCTTGCTGTCCACCGTTCTGCTGTTGTGTAGGCGCGAGCGCTTGACTTTGGTTCTGATTCCGTGTTCGCCGAACCAGATCTGTGGATTGCTGGGCTGTTGGCTGCGGTGTCAGGTTGCCAGTGTTGCCGTACGTGGGCGGTTGTGTGCTGTTTTGCAGGAAGGACGCAAAGTTGTTGGCATCTGTGGGCAATTGCGCATCAGAGAACGTTTGGTCGGCCGCGAACGGCTGGGAGAAGTCAAAGTTCCTGAAGTCCGGGTTGTCAGGCAGCTGCTGGTATGGGTATGTGCTCTGCTGCTGCGGGAGCTGTTGCTGTTGTTGCTGCTGCACTGGCAGCGGTGATGTACCGGGCGCAGGTCGCTTCCGAGATCCTGGTGATGACTGCATCGTCTCTCCCTGCACGGCCCGGGCGGTGTGGTATGCGGGTGTATGCGGGTTGCCGTAGCTCTCGAAGTTCGCGAAGTTCTGCACCTTGTCTCTGTTCACTGACTCAGGTATGCTCTCTTTGCGACTGTCCGATCTGATGTCGAGAACGGGAGAACCAGAGCAAGGCTGTAGGCGGTATGGTAGAAGCGGACGAGTGCGGGTTTTGTAATAGCTCTGAAGAACAGGCAGCCTTGTCGCGCTGGTCTCTTGTGGAAGCTCCCAGCTTCACCTCATTGTCCACATACAAAGCTCCATCAATGACCAGTCTCAGTCAAAGTGATTCGAAGCTATGTTCGCCCAAGACTGCCAGCGCAAAGGGCGAGCCTATGAAGATTCCTGCCTTGTCCAATCGCGAGGCTCGTCTCTTGTACGATGGTGACGATGGTGGGGTGAAAACCAGATTGATGTGTTCGTCGCAATGGCTAGAGGGCGAGGTAGTAATCGATGGGATGATGTATCGGTGTAGCTAGAACTTTTCGTATATCTACAGGCGCATGTTCTTTGACTCGAGATGCACGCGATAGCATCATACCGATTATCGAAATTGGGTATAGCGTTTTCGGCCGAAGCCGTGCCGCTAGCCTTGGGGCGTGCCTGACTCCTCAGGCAGCAGGCACGCAGGCTACGACTATCTCACACTTAAAACTATGGAAGTCGGCAAGCCGCCTACATCAAGGGCTGCCAAAAGAAGTCATGGCCGCCCAAAATCTCCGAGCTCGTTGCAGTCCTATAGGCCGCTGTATTGCCCTTTGGACCCGAATGACTGCAAAACATCTAGAGATGTCTGACACCGGGTCGGCCACCTTTTCTTTCACCAACCCTGACACATTGGTCTCGGTGTGCTAGAGTAGCTATTAAAGGCTAAGGCGGTGTGAGGACGAACGACATGTGCACTCGACAGGGCATTTCGATTGCATGATGTTCATGATACGTACGCAAACTACCTCAGCAAAACGCCTTTAGGTCTATCACCAGCCCAATGCTCCCTTTTCCTATCATGCATTCTGCGAAAGGTCGTGAGGTATGCCCGCCGGGATTGCAACCTCCAGGCAGTGCAGCATCACCGTGGTCTCATTTTCGTCATGCTGCGCGGGAGGCGGCCTGGTGCTCGTTGAGCTTCTTCATCCTCTGCACCGTGCCATCCCCTGCTCCTCGGCTGGGACGACATTGCTCTTCCACTGCTTCCACTGCTCCACCTTAGACAGCACCGACCGACACCATCTTCTTCCTGAGATGGTTCTTGTACTCTCCGATCGAACCGTCCCACCTTGTGACGGTCTTGTTCTCGCACACCATGATGTCCTTGGCGATCTTGTCGAGCAATCTGTAGAACTCATTAGCATTTACACACTTACACCATCATATCCGGAAGCTGGCAAATGACTTACCTGAAGTCGTGAGAAACAACCACAACACCACCAGAGAAAGCATTGATAGCATCTGCCAGAGAGTCGATGGTCGGGATATCCAGACCGTTGGTAGGCTCGTCGAGCAGGAGCATGTTCGGTCCATCGATGGCGAGCAAAGCGAAAACAATACGAGACTTCTGCCCTTCAGACAGAGTGCCCATGAGCGCCGTCTGCGATTCTCCAGACAGGCCGTACCGACCGAGTTGCTGCCGCCAGTACTGGTAGTCTTGGGAGACTGCGGCGTGTTTGCTCCGCACGAAGTCGAGAGCAGACTTTGTAAGGTCGAGCTGTTCGGCGCTGTGCTGGGAGTACATGCCTAGCTTCAAGTGGGTGTGGCGGGAAACTGATCCAGAGGTTGGGGAGAGCTTGCCGGTGAAGATACGCAGGAGTGTGGACTTGCCAACACCGTTGGGTCCGACGAGAGCTGTACGAGAGTCCATGTCGACACCAAAGTCCAGGTTCTCGTACAAGTTGTCCTTCTTATTGCCGGAGTACGAGAATGTAACGTTGTCCAGCGACAGCACAGGCGGAGGCAGCTTCTCCACGTCTGCGAAGCGGAAAGAGAAGACTCTGTCCTGGTGTACGGGCTGAATGAACCCATCCGCCTCCATCTTGTCCAAGATCTTCTGCCTACTCTTCGCCTGCCTGACCAAGTTGGCGTACGTACCAGCCTTGGCAATAAACTCCTTGATATGCTTGATCTCGTCTTGCTGCTTCTCATAAGCCTTCTGCTGGTTGACTTCCTGCTCTGACCGCGTCTTCATGTACGAATCGTAGTTACCACCGAAGTACATGAGCCCCTTTTGCCGCATGTCGATCATGTTCGTGCAGACACCGTTCAAGAAGTCCATGGAATGGGAGACGAGGATGAGGGTGCGGTCCCACTTCTTCAGGTACTCTTCGAGCCACACGCAGGCTTCCAGGTCCAAATGGGCGGTCGGGTCGTCGAGGAGGAGGAGAGAGGGCTTGACGAAGAGGGCTTTGCCGAGGGCGACACGCATACGCCAGCCTCCGGACATGTCCTTGGTCTTCTTGTTGATGGTCGTTTTGTTGAAGCCCAGACCTGTGAGAATGAGGGAGGCGCGGGTCTGGAAGGTGGAGGGGTCCATGCTGTCGATGCGCTCGTACAGCTCTTCAAGCTTGGGGCTGTCTGGGCCGTCATCCTCGAGGATCCTCTCGGCGAGGTCCTCCATTCTCTTCAACTCCGCCTCGGCCTGCTTCACCACCCATTCAAGGGCGCCATGTTCAGATGGCTCGGCGCCTTCGTTGAGGAGGTAGATGTCGATGTGTTCCGGGAACGGGAACTCGCGCATGTGGATGGCTTTGAGGAGAGTCGACTTCCCGCAGCCGTTCTCACCAAGCAAACCGTAACGGCGGGCGTAGTTGACTTCGAGGGTGGTGTCGTTGAAGAGCACCTTACCGTGGAAGACCAGCGAGGCGGATGTAATCTTTACATCCCTGCTGGCTTCCAGTGAGGCAAGCACACCGGTTGTGACACGGTCTGAGATACCGTCCTTGTCCTCTTGAATCTTCATCTTCTCAATCTTGGTGAGCGCGACTGGGTCTTCAGAGTCGGGGAGCGGGTTGCCATCGGCGTCGAGCAGCGCTTCGTCGCCATTCTCCGAGTTGGCCTTCGAGGCGTTCTTGGATGCGAGTCTGGACGAGGGCGTCTTCTTGGCCGGCTTGCCATCAGCCGCACGCTTCGCGTCACGCGCTGCCTTGGATGCGGAGACCATGTTCGCGGTTGTGTAGTGTTGGTTTGTTGGTGTAGAGAAGGATGTGTAGGTAAGGCAGCCCTTTGATAGAAAGTGGTGGGGTGGAGGGGCGCTAATCGATACCGAGTTTTCTCGTTTCTTCCGTGTTCGAGTGGCGGTGTTAAGGTGCGACAATCGTGAGAGGATGCAGTCCCGCTGCTTTTGACTGAGGTGTATTTAGGAGGCAAACAGTCACTAACAGAGTAGTGCTGGTGAATGAGGTGTTGGACAGCAGTTTGCGCTGAACAATTTCTGTGTTGGCTTGTGACGGCATGTGCAAGGGTCCAATCTGCCAAGAAAGCATCCTTCCAAGCCTTCAGCCCTCCCCAACGTCGTCTCCTCCTTCTGCTCTTCAGCCGTCGATGTGTTACAGATCACCAAAACGACCCTCTAAGTTATTGAGCGAAGTCCAATGCCCGACTGGCACAGGTTGATCAAAGTCCGCACAGACGGGAGCCTTCGCCACCGCACAGGACTCAAGAGCGTACCACAACGGCAGAGGGCAGGCCCAGCACGTTCACATACCCAAGTATGATATACGATTCAGCACGTGTACGGCAAGGAGGCGTCCTCTCTGCCTCAAGCTAGTATCATCATCCACTCCAAGGTGCCGTGTTGGCCTGCAAAGCCCCATTTAAGTACACCTTCTCCCTTGCGGCTCTCTCGTCTGGTACCCCTTATGTCTAGTCAAGGAGATCGTACAGCTTGTAAAATGAATGAGGCCTGATAGTGGACTTACTCGCCGGACTAACGATGCCCCCGTAGTGGAAGCGATGCCTTGGATCTACTGGCAGGCCATATTATTACCTTGTGTATTGATGTACTATGGATATTGTCTTTAACCAGAAAAGTGAGCTGGGAGTGGCAGAGCAATAGCCTGGTTGTTCACTACGTACTGCAGCAACGGGTATGCATCAAGATTCTTGGCCTCCGATCGTCAAGATTCTCACCAGTCAAGCAAGCAACTCCGCCTGCTCACTTAGTGGAGGTAGAAAGTCCGCTCTTAGTTCCCACAATGCTCACCACATCCTCGTCCAACACCACATGGCTCAATCCCACCCTCTGCGGCACATGCCTGGCACTCGCACCCCACACCAGCGCATACTTGAAGCTCTCTTTCAGCGTGCGATGGATGTGATCGCACACGTCTTCGATTGTGCTGCCGTTCCTCACAATGAGCGCCTCGCTGAAGTCCGGGTCGATGCCTTTCCGCTTCGTGTAGAGTCTGATGAGGCGGAGCTCTGTCCAGCACCGATCGACCACGTCCATGATACCTAGATCGAGTTCGCAGGACATGACGGCTGTGTTCGGCTCACGGGCGAGGGTGTTGAGGTGCTCGAGTGAGATGGAGTCGACTTTGTTGTAGACGTAGAGGCATTTGATGTAGGTTCTGTGGTCTCTCATTATGACGTCGATGAATTGCTCGACAGTGGCTATCGTAACACCATGTTAGTATCTGGCGCTCAGGTACGTCACGCATGCCGATCTGATGAGATGGTACATACCGTTCTCATCTCGTACCAGGACTTCGCAGTTCAGTATCCGGTAGTCTCTGAGGATGTTGTACAGCATCTTCTCATCCAGACTCTTCGGCGGACTTGAGAACGTAATCTTCATGCCACCAGCTTTCTTCTGCTTCAGATAGATGTTCGGTGGATCCTGATTGAGCCGTATGCCGACAGCCTCCAGCTCCGCCTCCAGGAGTGCCCGCTGCTCAGCTCTCTTGGTCGCATCCAGGATCATGAGGATCATATCGCTGGTCTTTGCGGCTGAGATGACTTGTCTACCACGGCCTTTGCCTTCTGCTGCACCTTCGATGATACCTGGTAAGTCTAGCACTTGGATCTCGGCGCCGCCATACTCGAGCACGCCGGGTATGGCCGTAAGAGTTGTGAAGGAGTAGGCGGCGACTTCGGACTTCGTCTTTGTGACTTTGGATAGGAAGGTAGATTTGCCGACTGACGGGAAGCCGACCAGAGCTATTCTTGCATCGCCGCTCTTCGAGACGTCGAACCCGGCACCTCCAGCAGCACCGGCTCCTGGACCTGGTTCGAGAAGTTGTGCTCGTAGACGCGCTAGCTTTCTGGTTATAATCAGCAAGTCGAACGTACCGAGGGGTTCAGAGCTGATTGGCTTACCCTTTGAGGAGGCCAAGATGGTAATCTGTTCACTGTCAGCACTCTCCGTAGCATATGCCTCTGGTGAGCAGCGTACTTGTGGCCTTGTTCTCTGCGATATGTCAGCCTACATCATGTCGCCGGAGGAGCAAGAGTCGTTGTACTCTGCGTTATCTTCATCTCCTCCTCGATCCTGCACACAATCAGCTACGGCCGAAGGACCAAAAGGGAAGGCACAGCTGACTCCTTGATCTTTTCCGTGATGTTGACCATCGTGGCGGTATTGGCTCACTGGAGCCTTGCTTTCGATGGGGGATGTGATTCTTGTGGGATTTGGCACGATCGAGCAATCACTCGGACCCTCGGACATGCACTTGGAGTGTTCAGTGGAATGGTTAAGATGCGCCAGAGCTTTGACGAAGTTTGCCGGGGGCTCGTGCTGATATGAGCCTAGTGGCGGCAAGGACCGCGTGGCGGCGCCCGCTGTAACTCAATAACGTCATCTGCAGACGCTATTTGCTCCTGCTTTTCTTGACTTCAAGGTAGGTACATGTATTCGTGAACAGTGCTTTATATAGAGTCTAACCCTCAAACACAGTGCCGCACTCGAGGACCAAAAAGACCATGTCACCACAACACACAAAGGGATAGTCGGAACTGCACGCGGCCGACAACATGCTCCCACCAGGCTTGAAGACGCCTCACGAGGTGGTGTTACACTACGACAAAGTCTACTTCTCCCTGATCGATTCCGGAAAGGCACATCCTTTCATATACCCATGGTCGGGCGTTGGGGCCTTCGCGGTGCTTGCCTACTTGCTCATCGACTATCGCCAATCCGCCTTCCTAAAACGATGCCGCTTTCTGGTCTTTGCCTTTCTCTTTGCCTTCTCGGTCTGGTGTATCTTCAATACCCGGGCACGCAACCCAGCGAGTGCGTTTGGAGATGGGCTGATGTCGGCGTTCGGCACGCTATGGGTGGCCGCTATCATGGTGGCGAACGACTGTCAGACCGACTTCAAGCGCATTGAGCGTCGTGGTGAGAAGTCCAGCGAAAGTGTCATGAACGGCAATACTGGGAACGGCTCGGTCAAGAACGAAACGGAGGACTCAGCATTGCGCCAAAGGACGCATGGCTCTCCTGAAGCGAAGACGGCGACCGCACAGGATCCAACCGCTGGTGCCGACGAGCTCTACTGGCAGGGTTACCCGTCTTCGCCCTTCTATGCTCGGATCGACTGGATCGCCGACGTCTTCTGCAGCTTTCGGGGCGTTGGGTGGAACTGGCAGACCTCTGGGATACCACCGCCGCCGAAATGGGTGGAGGCTAGCTTGCGCGGCCAGAAAGTGGACAATATCGGAGCAACACCGCTCACTACAAGCAGATCTGGAGTTAGACGATACGGAGACCGTGGCGCTCTGCTGAAAGACACGACCATCAAACTAGCAATAGGATATCTCGCTCTAGACCTCCTTGCGACTTGGTTCCACAGGGATCCTTACTTCTGGGGCTACACGGACGCTCCAGCTCCTGGCTTTCTGCCTGCAGTAATACGCGACTCCTACTTCCTGACCAAATCGTACCGCCTGTTGTTAAGTCTCGGCGGGATCTACGGGGCACTCTGGACGATCTTCAAGCTCGGCCCTTGGTTCTTCTGTGGCGTACTAGGTCC
>JAKLLW010000516.1:0-31130 GCA_022814695.1 Neocatenulostroma microsporum
TAAAGTAAAGGACGAGTCGTCGTCTATAGCTATATAAGAGTAATATAGCTAGTAAGAAGTAGCGTATAGATCTATACTATAAGAATAAGGATAAGAATAAAGCTAGCTATCTTAGTAAAGAGAAAGAGCTTATTAATACCGTATCTAAGAGAGCGTAAGAGAGTAATAAGCTCTATAGACTATAAAGAGAGTATATCGAGAAGTATATTACGTACTAGCTATATACGAGCGAGTCGAGTCGTATCTATACTAATATATCTAAGTATCTAAGTATCTAATACTAATATATATACTATCTCGCTACTATATATAGAGTCGTCGTTATTAATAGTATATATAAAGATAATACTATTAAAATCCCTCTAGTATAGTTACTATTATATCGATAAGTAGTTCGTACTACTTATCGTTATAGCCGACGTTATTATAGCGTACTATATAAGAACGAGACGGTACGATATCTCTATCTCGTTATATATATCTTAGTATTATTCTAGATATAAGGAAAGGAGAAGACGAGATAATACGTATACGCCCTATACAATAATACTACTAGACTAGTCGCTATTCGATACTACTATAAGTAATAATAAGGAGAGCGCGTCTATTAGTTAGTTATAAGCTATATTATATAGATAAGCTAATACTTTCGTATCTTATTAAGATAGCCGATACTTTCGCGTTCTTATTATAATAGCCGATACTTTCGTATCTATCGCTATATAGTATACTAGTTATAGCTATAGCGCTTATTATACTAAGATTACGCTTACGTATTAGATACTATACTAATACTAATACTAATACTAGCTATACTTTATAGATACTTTAAATATTAAAGAGGGAAGTAGTATTATAAAGTAATATATAAATATATATATAAAGGTAAAGAGCGGATACCTAAGGTACTCGTATATACTTAGTACGTACTCGAGTACTTTAACTCGCGTACGCTTCTTTCTAGTTAGTTCGTTATAGATAAGTTATAATCTTAAAGCTTCTATTACGTACCTATACCTAAGACTCGTATTAAGTAAGAGTAGTATAGTAAGAACTAAAATCTATTATTTATAAGAGTAATAGTATTATAAGAGTAGTAGTATTATAAGAGTAGTAGTATTATAAGAGTAGTAGTAGTATAGTAATAGTAAGGTATATTATACTATAAGGTTTTATTATTCTAATTATTATCTAGAATAATATATTAGATATAGTAATATTAAAACTTATAGTATTATAATTTATAGTAGTATACTATAATAGTAGTATAGACTAGTTAGACTAGATAACTAGAATCTATAGAATATTTAGTAGTATCTATAGACTAAACTATAGAGAAAATTCCTATATTATTAATCTATAAGGCCTTAGAGCGTATATACTATATAGTAGAGTATACGAGTCTAGAAGATAAATAGAGCTAAAGTAGTATAGTTAACCTATATATTCGTTATATAGAAAGGTTCGTTATATATTAGGTCTTTCTCTACTAAAGTATAGTCTCTAGCTAGCTTATAAGCTCCTAATAGCCTTCTACTATAATCGTATTATTACTTCGATTACTACGTTCTACCTAACTCTAGTCTTTATAGTTATAGTTAGCTATTAGCTCTTATATAATACCGCTACCTTATAAGCTATTTAGAAAGTAGCCCTTAGCTTAGCTTAGTCTACTTTTATACTATACTAGTACTACTAGTATAGATAGCTATAATAGTAGTAGCTTCGGTAGTATAGCTTAAAGTAGAGGCTTCTAAATAGATTCTATATATAGTAGTATAAGAGACTTTACTAGTATAGAGGGCCTTATCTATAGCTACTATACTCTCGTACTAGTATAGATAATAGAACTAGACGGCGGTACCTTAGAGCCTAGGCTTAGTAGCTTTAATAGATACGATTAGCTCTAATACGACTAGCTCTAGTACGTACTACTCGAATACGATAGTTAAGCTTCTTATAATTAACTAGCTTAAACTAAGAGAATACTAATAGTAATAGTAAGGCTAGCTCTATAAAATAGATCCCGACTTACTACTCTACTAGCTATAGCGGCTTATACTAGAAAGGTTTAGTATTAAAGTTAAAGTACTCGCTTTATTAACTATCTAGTATCTTATTAAGGGCTATACCTATATAGACTATATTATATATTAGGTATAACTATAGTAGGGCTATAGTAGCCTACCTTATATTAAAGATAATCTATAAAAAGAAGAATAAAGGTAATATATATACTATCTTTATTATAGGCTATATACTAGCGTTATACTACTATTCTCTAAGTATAGTAATACGTCCTTTATCTTATAAAAATATTATAATATAATTATCTATATAGCTATAGTAGTAGTAAGTATAAGGAACTTTCGAGAGATTCTAACCGCTCTTAAGAAGATCGACTAGATATTGTCTACTAAGTTATATAAAGGTCGCTATAGTAGTTATATTTAGTATATATTTAGCAAAATAAAAGTACTAAGGCGGTAGGAGATCTATAACGATAGATACTAGTAGGTTAACCTTCGTAACCTACCTCGTATCGTGTCGAGATTATGTATAAAGCGATCGCTCTACACTTAGTTAGCGTGTTGTATCCTAGCAATTTCGATTACCTCGAACCCTTAGCCTGATCGATCTACAGTCAGTAATATCATCGCCAGCGACAGACGATCAGGCAATAGCTCGCAAACTGGCAGCAGCGGCCCTCTTGGCCTTGAGCATGATGCATCTCGTCATGGCTTTACCAGTGGCCTCCCCACCAGCATCAGCCAGCCCTGCATGCAAGAAAAAGACATTCAGTTATGCGACGGTGGGTCAAGATTGGACGCAGAGAGTATTTTTGCCGCTGCTAACTTTGCCAGTTTGACGAGGGATCGTTCCTACCAGGCACTCCGTCAGCGATACCAGGCACCGTACTCAATCAAATTCCCGTCCCCTACAAAGGCGTTTTGTGGGAGGGTTTCACCTACACGGAAGAACTTACGAGCTTGAATCTACTACTCCCTCAAGTCGTCCCGGAAAGTGGCAAGGGGTGTCTTCAATTCCTTCGGAGCGTATATTGACGCTGGACTGACTCATATCTAGAGTTGCCGCAGCTGGCATCGTCAGTGAGATAGAGGGCGGCAATCCCACGATGACGGTCAACTATGGGCGCACCACCGTCTTGGGTATTGACCTGCACAGCTTCTTCTTCGCTTGCGCAATCAACGAGCTCAACGGTCAAGCCGACGCACCGCAGGAGTGTTCGATCACGGCGACCGCGTACAAAGGGTCCGACAATACAGGGGACCAGGACCAAATCCACGCGCAGACCTTCACGTACAAGCCCTCGGACACCACAGGCCAGGCGCGAATGGCGGGTTCAGGTTTAGTAGACGATGATTTCAGGGGCAAGGGCGTAACCCATATCGTCTTCTCGTACTCGCCTCCTGGGGGCGAAGATGTCGTGAGTGCTCTCGTAGCTCTAGTGCTGGACAACGTCGACTATGACACAATTACTTGCTAGTCCTGGTGTGGAAGCCCACAGGCTTGCGAGGGGCGCGCGGAGTAGGGCATGGTTTCGACTTGGGCCTGTAGTATCTTGGGAGGGTTGCAGTAAAACAGGCAAGATTATTTCGGCGCTCTCACGTTCTTTGGCTGGTCTGGTGAAAGGGATCCGGGTCTTCATAGCTTGTTTGACAGATTGGCGGCTAGTCAAATTGATGTCCCAACGGGAGCATCAGCACAGGGGTCGAACCTGGCCTGATAGTCGGGTTCGACCGTGTCATCTCTATTGTGTTGCCCCTCACATATTAGGAAGGGCTGTAGGCCATCGAGCTACCGAATAGGTCGGCATTAGAGCTCTGTAGCTGGGATCGCGAGCGGCAACACGCATTAACCCTTGTTCTGGCATAGATCGATGACTTAAGCTAAGTAGTTAGAGCATCAATAGACTAACGTTCACATCGCGAACCGCTCAAGCACTTTCAACCGAGGACAACCTCCATTCCTTCCATGTCTCCCGCCTGACGCCACTTTTCCAATATACTGACGTAGTCTCGAAATCCATTCGCGTACCCTGCGCCCCTCGCCTTCTTCACCGTTTCCTCCTGGCTCTTACCTCCGCGGTCAGCTTCACCCTCGTTGTTGTAGTAGGACGGCGTGCATCCGGCCATTGCCGCAAAAGCGGCTGCCCCGGCTACTACCTGCATGCTCCATGCTTCTTCTGCAGGACCGGAAGGCTCCACGGACACTGGTGCATTCGCAGCCCGTCTGCTTGTCTCCGAGACGATGTATGCGACGTGCCTGGCTATCTGCTCAGCATAGTGCGTAAGACTTCCATCCAAAGCCGCTTGTGAAGGCCCCGGCCAGAAGAGGTTCGGAAACCCATTTGTGCAGAGCCCATGCAGAGTTGCAATCTTGTCCGACCACTTGGCGTCCAGTGTCTGCCCGTCACGTCCAGTGACAGCGATGCTGCCCGCAGGACTGCCGATGAAAGGGCTTCGATATCCGGTGCTCAGGATCAAGCAGTCGACGTCGTACTCCTTGCCACTAACGATCACTCCAGTCTCTGTCATACGGTCAACACCTTTCGGCTCGTTCACTAGAGTGACATCCTCTCTGTTGAATGTGGGGAGATATTCATCGTGGAAGCAAGGCCGCTTACACCAGCTTGCATACCACGCCTTCAATTGCTCTGCCGTTTTCTTGTCGTTGACAATCTCATCCACTCTGCCACGAATCCTCTGCTGTCGCACAAGATCCAATGCGTGCAGGCCTGCTACGTGTGCAGGTACCTCTTCCATAGGCAGTATGCCCCTGCCAGGTGCGCCGTACAGCGCTCCGATGGACGGAGAGCGAGACCAGCCGTCATTGACCATGTCGACTGCAGGCTTACGATAGCAGTATGAAGACAGGGTATCGAGGAAGTTCCAACGCCTCTCGGCCTGCCAGCCAGGCTTCGTGGCAACCTCTTTCTTCCACCGCGTAGCATCCGTTGCGTGATTATCACGGCGATCAACGGATGCCGGAGTGCGCTGGAATACGTAGAGGTGCTTAGCCCATTTCGCTAGCTGCGGGACTAGTTGCACCGCCGTGGCACCCGTCCCGAGGATACCAACATTCTTATCCTTGAGGTTCGTGAGTGACGGGTCTGAAGGCGAGCCACCAGTGTAGTCGTAGTCGAAGCGGGAGGTGTGGAACACGTGGCCGGTGAAAGCATCGAGACCGGACGTCTTTGGTATCTGAGGATGGTTTAGCAAGCCAGAGACCATGACTACGTACTGCGCAGTCACTGTCATCGATGAGATGTCATGGCCAGGACCACGATCATGTCTCATGACCACTTGCCAAGTCTTCTGCTCCTCAAGCCACTTCATGCTGGTGACCTCAGATCGGAAGGCGGTCTTATCACGGAGCTCGTACTTATCGGCAATGTTCTCGGCGTGCGCTCTCAGCTCCGTTCCATATGCGTACTTGTGCTTCGGCATGTAGCCGAGCTCCTCGACCAAAGGCATGTAGATGTAGCTTTCGACATCGCACATGAGTCCCGGGTATCTGTTCCTGCGCGAGTGTTAGCAGACGGTCATCTGCCACATATCCCTTTGCGACATCTCCGGAACCACTTCGCTTACCAGTACCAAGTACCACCGAATCCACCCGCCGAGTCAACCAGGCGGATATCATTGGCAGCTATACCAGCCTCCATCATGCGTACAGCAAACAGTAAGCCGGAAAAGCCAGCGCCGAGAATGAGGACCTTAGTATGGTCACCATCTCTCAAGACAGGTTCCCGCGCATTGAGAGCAGCATGATCTACCCATGGATCTTCCTGGTAGTCCCTGAAGCGGTCTGAGCTTTTCAGATCAATGTACTGGTCCAGTCCTTCCGGTCGTAGACGCTTTTCACGTTCCGCAGCATACCGCTGTTGGACGGCAGATAGGGTCTCGACCGCCGTTGCTGAAGAGTCCTGCAAAACAGCAGCTGCCGAGCCTGTTGCACCGAGACCGTTTGCCATTGGGAGAGCTGATGCAGTAGTTTCAGAGCGGAAAGAGGAGTGCAAAAGACGGTCGCAGTGACTTTGTATGTAAGAAGTCGCCGCGGAGAGGGGCGGCGGGGCCAATGAAGGCTGGACCAGTCCTGTACGGCTTCCTTGGAGTGCGAGATCCGCAGCTTGTTGGAAGCTGAAGAAGGAGCATCGTCGAAGAATGCGAGGGCTGAGAGGCGCATCTGCAGGCGTGAGATGCGGCTAAATCCTCCCGTTCCAGGCGTCCGGGCCTCGCAATCGGTCTCGGCTCAGCTATCAACGTCAGCGAAGTTCGCAGAAGCGATCGGTGCTGCCATCAGTCTGCGCCCCCGTGTATTCCTAGAACAATGAAGGTTATTAGAGTCCAAAGCGCACACAAGCCCTTCCACAACGTGTGACTGTGAATTTTGGAGACTGGTGCAGCATCAAACTCGGCAACTGTACGAATACACATCCTACACACCCCTAACCTTCCGATAACTCGGCGGCCTAATCGTGCGTCTTATGATCTTTCCCGCATACACCGGTACCACGCTCGCGCATGTTACAGCGACAAACCTCCACCAAAACCCCATCTCCACCAAGAACCCCAGATCAAAGTACTCCCCCAAAAACGGCAGGCTGCCGAAATAGATACCCGCAGTCCCAAGGATAGAGAAGATCATAACAGGATGCCATGTCGTAATCTCAATAGCCACCATCAAGATCTCGTTTACCACAAGCGCGGAGTATGAGAGCGCAACCATGCGTTTGAAGCCCACCGTGTCCGTCGAGACTTCTGCACCGGCTGCACCGGGCTTGGTAGCTTTCGAAGCCCAGATGTAAGACGGCATGAGAAGTTCGCTCCCGCCTTGAATGACAAGGCCCTGGTAGATCGAGATACCGACCCAAATAAAGAAGCTCCTGTAGCTCAAACTCTTTCCCGTCGTCAACTCTTTATAAAGCTCCGGGTAAAGGTTCGCCAGCCCTTCATCGACGTCCCGGTCCAGAACGAGTGAGAAGACCGGCATCATCGTATATACCGTAGCGTAGCCGACGAGCAACCAATCCCGATAAAGCGCAATCGGTTCGAACGAGGAGGCGACGCTGAAAACAGTCTGACAGACACTGATGATAAGCCCGCGATGCATCACAAACTGCGCCAGCTTCGCACTCCTCTTGTATGAGTTCCTGCCATGCCAGAGCAGCAATTTCGTGAGGAAGGCGAACTGCGTGATCGAGAAGTCCGCAGCGAGAGAGGCTTGCTTGCCTTCTTTTCCCACGATGCCGACTCCTACGTCTGCGGCTTGGATCATCGAGACGTCGTTCCCTCCATCACCAATACAAGCTATCCGTTTCCCAGTGTAAGCGCGGATGAGCAAAGCAATCTCAGCCTTCTGCGTGGGGCTGCATCTACACGCAATAACCGCCGGCAAACGGACAGCAATCGATATAAAAGCTTCTCGATGGTGGCGGAGGTACAGTGCCAGACTCTGCCCATCGATGAGGAGTGCGGCGTTTGTTTGGTTGTGGAGGAGGCTTAGTGCGTCGAGCGCCGCTTCTTTCTTCTTCAATCCGGACACCGTGTGTATGTATTGGCCTCTGCTAACGAGCTTGGAGGAGACGGCTACACAACGAGCAGTCTCAACCTTATCACCCGTAAGCATCCAGATCTTTATCCCTGCATTTCTTAGTAGTTCGAGACTGGGCTTGACGTTTGGTTGCAGTTTATCCTCCACCCCAGTAACACCGAGTAAGTCCAGACTCTTCTCTAAATGCTGCTTCACCACTTTCCTCATAGCTGCGTCCCGGTTGTTGAAGCTGAGAGATGCGTCGTGGTAGGCACTACTAAACGCAACATGCTGCTCCCGAGACAAGTTCTTCCGCCCAATGACCAGCGTGCGCAAACCTTCCCTCGCCATATTCCCCGTCTCCTCGTCTAGCCAGTCGTTGGAAGCCACGATGGAGGACATGACAGTATCGGCGCCTTTCTGGTAGAAGACGATCTCGCCTCCAGACTCCTTGTTTCCGAGCTTGGTGGTGGTGGAGGGGAGGAAACGGACAATAATGCCCATGCGCTTGCTATCGCTTGTGAAGGGGAAGACACTCAAGATCTCGACCTTCACTACCGTCCGGCCGTCAGAAGTGGATTGCAGGGTGATACTCTTGCGGTCGCGGTGTGCGAGGCGGAGACCTACGGCTTCGGTCCATTGGACGATGGCGATCTCATCCGGGCTGCTTGCTTGGTAACCGATAACTTCTTGGCCGCTGTCGTCGGTCTCAGATGTAGGCGTAACATTATGACACAAAGCCAACGCCAACACCAGATCCCTCACCCTCGTGCCTATCTCCCTTCTCGTCCTCGTCCCTCCTTGCAAGCTCCCAAAACCAGCCTCAGGAGTCCACAACACACCCTCTTCCGCACCTTCCGGCAGGCCAGGCCCACCCAATCCAGCAAAAGCCTGCCTTACATACGAGCGTACCTCCTCCATAGCCTCCCCCCCATAACTAACAGTCCCCACATGCACCTTCCTCAACTCCATCTCATTCCTCGTCAACGTCCCCGTCTTATCACTCAACAAATACTCGATCCTGCCCAAATCCTCCGGGATCGTACTCGTCCTGACCACCGTCCCCGGAATACCATCATCCCTATGGATAAGATACGCGTAAACGCTCTTGCCCATATCCAGATTCACTCGGAGAGAGATAGGCACGATCGTGCTGAAGAGGATGAGGAAGCGCATGAACGCTACGTACCACTTTCGCTTATCGCTGGAGGGATCTAGAGATGAGACGCGCTCGAGGAGGACCAAGACGATCGAGAGGACGGCTGTTAGGACGCAGAGGATCTTCGTCAGGGAGTTGATCTCGTATTCCAATAACCCCGTCTTACTTCTGGAAGGGGAGGTGGAGAGAGCGGCGCGGGTCTGGGGGCCGGTGTAAACTACTACGGCGTGAACAGTAGTGCTGGACGCGAGGACGGTGTTGGCCCAGGCTGTGTTGTCAATAGTCAGCGGGGCGGATCTGGAGTCCTCGGGTTTAACAGGTTCTGCGGGATCGTAGGCGCCTCGGTGTTGTTTGGGGAGCAGTGAGATGGTGCCGACGAAATCGTTGACCTTCTTATCTGGCTTTCCGGCCGTGAGTTGGAGACGAATGTACTCGCTGGCGGGGAGTGTCTGTGCGAGAGGTGAGGCTAGGCGCAGCTTCCAGTCTGTTTCTCCGTCTAGCTGGTCGGTGCGGATGAAGGCTTCGCCGCCACCTGATGGGTCTTCTGTCGTGGTGCGATCGCTCAAACTCTTACCCGCAGCTGCTTCCTCCCGGAGCTTGCTGTCCGGCGCTGATGCATCATCGCCCATGTCTACGAGCGTGGTGTCCGACTCTGCTTCCTCGACTTCGACTCCGTCATTAGGACTTGCGTTCTCCGTCGCAAAGCTCTTAAGTATAACAACATCAGCCGGCAGCCTCTGATCCTTGCCCAGCACAATCACGTCCCCAACCTTGAGATCCCTGCTAGGCTTCACGACTTCGGTAACAACCGCAGAAGGGGCGTCCAGATCCTCAGTAACCTGCTCTTCCCGCTCCCCATCTGCCAATCTGCTATCCTCGTCCTCCTCCACCCGCCTCCGCTTTCCCCTCTTCCGCTCAGAGATACTCTTGATCTTCCTCTTCTTACTCCCACCCATTTCGCCTTCCATCGCGCCCGCCTCATCAAATCTCAACACCCTATAACTCTCACTATTCGCCTCCCTATCCCTCTTCCTTCTATAAACATCATCATACGCCTCCTTTCCCAGTGTAATGCAAATCACGAATGCCAAGGGCGCGACATACGTGCTCAAATACCCTATCCTCAACGCCGGAACAATCTGCGAGAGGGCAACGAGCAAAAAGTACATGTTGAAGAAGAACTTGAACTCGTTCCATAGCGTTCTCGGCAGGAAAGAGTACGAGGTGTATTTCGCATTGCTGACGGCGTTTGGTGGGTATCGTGCAACTTGCTTCTGTGCTCCAATAGCGATTGTTCGGTTGGCAGCTGGATCCGCTTCATCTTCTGCCTCTTCGCCAGCGGTGGAGGAAGGCAGGGCTATGGATGTACTCCTCTTACTCCACGGTAGGAACCGCGACATCCCTTTCCGTGTTTCATACCCCGAAAAGTCGCCGCCAGATGCCATCCGCTGGTGTGAGGAGTGTCTGCGTGTCCCTCCGTCATTGGTGAGCAACCCGTCGCCTTCTCCTCCGAAGCCTTCGCTTCTTTTGCGTGCTTCTTCTTCTTCGTCGTTGCCTCCTCCTACTAGTGCTTCCAAGTCTTCTGTATCTTCGTCTCGAGGTGGTCTTCTTCGACCACCGAAGCGAAGGTTGCGTAGGGGTATGTGGCTGCCGAAGTCATAGCTACTGCGGGTGGTGGTAGGTCGGGATGTGGTTGCTGGGTCGAGCTCGTCCAAGTCTAGATCCAAATCGGCGTCTTCATCGTCTTGGGCGTAGGGATCCGGGCCAGGAGGCTTGTGGTAGCCGTTCGGGGTATCCATCCCTCATCGTCTGGCGTGAGAGATGTTGTGCTGTTGCTTTCCTCGGTCTTTCGCTACTTCAATGCTGCGGTTGCTATGCTTCATGCGATCAAACAGACTACCCAGCAGCTCCAAGTCAGCCCTCGAGTTCAGTACAGTCACTGTGTCCTTGTTTGTTCTCACATCGAAGGCAGCGACATTCACGTGCCTGAAATATACGAGTGCACGGACCCAGCTCATCAGCATCAGCACTCCCGCTTCGGCCGCAGCTTCATGGCCGTATCATCGCCATCAACATTACTCCTACACCCCTTTCCACGGCTTGCGCATCTTCGGATGACCACTGTGATGATCTCAAACCTCCACTGGAGATATTGAACTTCTTGTACTTCTATTTGCGCCTTCAAGCATCTGGTACGTCTCCACCCGATGATTGCGCTCGTCATCCCTTGGCCATAGACCAGCTGGCCACCCTTCGCATCGCATAACCGGACTAACGATTGTACAGTACTAATAATACTCCCTTTCCCTTTCTCCCGTGCTCGAGACCAAGATGGCAGACGACGACGGCTTCCCAAACTTCGCCAACGCCTACCCGACACACGCGACGATTCCCCGAACCGAGCACGCTTCCTGGAATCCTGCCCTACGACCACATACCGAGGCAGCAGCAGTAGAGCGCACGCCTACAAGGGACAGCGCACCGGAGACTGAAAGTGTGCCCGAGAGCGAAGATACAGACGACTTCTTCGATCGATATCCGGGTGCGACGCCTAAGAAACAGCAGGCGCAGGCCTCTGATCCTACATCTGAACCCGCAGCAGCAGAAGCAGAGACCGAAGGTGATGCGCAACCATTCCCCGAGGAACACGCGCAAGGAGGGCTAGAAGTGGATGACGCTGATGCGGTGGAAAGGAGGAGGAAGAGCAGTATCAGCGTAGAGCATGTATTGGATATACGGCATCATGCTGCGACTCCCGAGGACTTAGGGAAGCCTCCACAAAGCTTTGCCGAGATTGGGGGCCCGATTACGAGGCATACGCATGAGGAGGATGAGGGGTTTGCGGAAGTCGACGGGACGGAGGGGCAGGAGCAAGATGAAGAGGCTCCGGTGTTTGGTGGGCCGGAGGAGAGTGTAGAGGAGCAAAGACAGGAGTTGGAGCAGAGTATGCCGGAACAGCCTGAGGTGATTCAAGATGAGCAGGGAATGGAGCGAGAGGAGTCGGTACAACAAGTGGATCAGGCTGCAGCAGCACCGACGATGGAGGACGCAGATCAGCACCCAGAGGACCGGTACGAACATCAAGGCGAGCTTTCAGCGATGGAAGCAGCGCAAGATGAAGAGCCAGAGGCTTCTCTACTCGAAGACGAAGAGGCGATGCCTACACCTGGTCTTGTGAGCCGACAGCCTACGTTTGATGAAGCTGCGGGGGCAGCAACAGTAGAGCCGGAGAGTGATGTGAATGAAGAACCAGAAGACGTTTTGGATGAGGAGGCTTCACCGCAACAGACGCCTTCGAGAGCGCACCCGGCAGCACCGCACATTGATCGCAGCTTTACGACGAACTTCACCGAGATTCCAATACTGCATCCCCAGTCACAAGTACAAGAGCAAGCGATAGCTGAGGAGAGGCCGTCTACAGGCGATGATGAGACGTTTGGGGAGCTGTTGGGTGATAATAAGGCACAAGCAGAGGATCAAAAGCCAGCGATATCAAAGGAACGACCATCTACCGGTGATGATGACACTTTTGGGGAGCTACTTGGTGACAAGAAGCCACAATCTGAGAGTCAAGAATGGCCGGCAGCGAATGGTGATGACGATGAGTTTGGCAAGCTTTTGGACGGACAGACAGCGTCAGACCCGTACGGTATGCTGGACGAGCAAACAGACGTAGAGGCAGATGCGGCCGCGCAGGGCCTTGGCGATGTGGCTGCTCCTGATGGCGCTGCAGAGTCAGCACCAGCGGAAGAAGGGGAGGATTTGGCGGCAGCTTGGCAAGCGGCATTAGTCGATGACGAGCTGCTTGAGGAGCTGGATGAGTCGAATGATCTTGATACGAACAAGCTATTTGGAGACCAGGACGAAGAAGGATTGTTGGAGGATGAGGATGACTTCTTGCGTGAGCCAGCGCAGTCTGTACAACAACAGCAACCAAGGAGCACATCAGATCAGTACCGACCAACAAACGCCCAGCAAAGTAACCAGTCAGCGCGATCGAACCCCTACGGCGCGCCGGCACCTTTCGCCAACCAACGTCAGCAATCCTTCCAGCACGGCAGGTCAGCAGGAACACCAGACACAGGCCTCTACGATATCCTCAACTCCTCCGCGTCCCCACCAACTCAGCCCGTTCAACAGCTCCAGCGACCCGGCTTACAGACAGCTCAAAGTTTCGCAGACAAGTCCAAAGGCGGCTACCAAAGCCCCTACGATTTACCCATGGACCTCCCCAAACCTGGCAGACGGAGACAAGCCCAGAACCAACAACAGCAGCAGACCGCTCCCATGCCACCGCCACGTAGTAGCAGTTTCGGCGCGCAGATGCCTCCGCAACCTCCACCAGGTCCGCTGCCGCCTTCTGGCTTGGCGCAAGGGACGAGCGGGAGTGTGGGTAGTATGAGTCCGCCAACTTCCAGCCATGGCATGCCTCCAAATGGTGCCGGATCAGCGAAAAGCACGCCCAAGTCCACTACCTCTATGTTCGAGGATCTGCCTATAGCACCTAAGCTGCGGACGAGACCTAGTGGGGTGTATACGCCTCAGCCTGGTACACCTGCTCCTGCTGCTCAAGTCCCTGGTCCGCCGGGCATGGGTAGACCGCCTGGGACGCCGCAGATGGGGCCTACCAGGGGTGCTCCGCCTGTTTTGCCGCCGCCACACCAGCAACAACAGTTTCGGCCTCAGCAGCAGTACGCACCGCAGCCGGTGGTTTCAGCAACAGCAGCTGGCCCAGTCCCGAATTATGGAGATCTCGGTCTCCGGCAGCCCGAGCGCATGCCTTTGCTTCCAGATCAACCTTCGACAGCGTCGGCAGCGCCTGAACAACAAGCTCGACCTGCTCCTGCTCCGGCGGCGAGTCGGTACTCGCCTGCCCCGACGCAGCCTGCTGCAGCTTCGCGCTACTCACCCGCGCCCCAAGCCCAACCTGTCAAACGCCAGCCTTCTGCGGGTCCGCCAGTCCATGCTTTCGCGCCGAGGGTGGGGAGTCCGCTCGCTTACTCGCTTGAGAAACCTCAGCCGCCTTTGCCGGCGGAGGCGAGAAGGGATATGACGTCTCCGCCACGACTGAACGGTACTCAGTCAGCGGCAGATGCTGGGTTGAGCCCGCCGAGGAAGGTGCCAAGTGGTGGGAGGTACTCGCCTAAGCCTGCTGAAAACGGAACGAGGGCGGAAGTTGTGATGGGTAGTCATGTCAATCATGCACCACCACCAACTTCGCAAGCCCAGGGCCCGCCGCAAAGGCCAAGAACGCAGTCCCCGGGTGCGATGATGAAGCAGCCCAAGTATGCCGGTTTGACGCAACTGGAACGACCGACTTCTGCGGCTGGCGGGTATACGCCTAGCATGCCTGCAACCGCGTCTCAGTATCCTGCACCTACACCTCCGACCTCACAGCCCAGAGGAGGGCCGGTGTTGCCGCATCGACGACAATTCTCCCGCGAACTCACTTTCACCGCCCCACAAGACGAGCGCAACCAAGACCCCCTCGAACGATGGAAAGGTGGCCCCATCTTCCGCTGGTCAGCCGGCGGAGCAGTACTAACGAGCTTCCCGAAGCAAACACCCTTCTATGCTTCTGGTCAAGCTGGACCCTCTGTGAAATGCACGCCTGGCGACGTCAAGGTGCAGGATGCTAGTAGTATCTTGCCTATGAGTGAGAGAGATGCCAAGTTCCCGGGCCCTCTGTCTGCGAAAGCGAGGGGAAGGAAGAAGGAAGTCCTTGCGTGGATGGGCGGGAAGATCGAGGATTTGGATCGGGAGAGGGAGAGTGCTATGCTTAGTTTTGAGGTCCCGGGAGAAATGAAGAAGAGGAAGGATGAGAAGGTTGTGCTGTGGAAGGCTATGAGGTTGTTTGTTGAAAATGATGGGGTGCTGGAAGGGAGCGCCAAGATCGATGAGGAGGTTCGGAAGATTTTGTTGCCGAATTTGGCGCAGATGGGACAGGTGATGGAGCTTCAATCACCGGTTTCGGCTTCTGGGGGTATACAAAGCGAGCCAGTTGACAAGATCGTGATCGGACAACTACGACAAGCGCTGCTCGAGGGCCAACGGGATCGCGCAGTCTACCTCGCCGAAGAAAAGAAGTTATGGGGTCACGCCATGCTCATAGCTTCGACCATGGGCCCAGACACCTGGAAACAGATCATCCAGTCTTTTGTCCGATCGCAGGTCAGAGTGTCTGGAGGCGCAGAGGCGAGGAGTCTGGCCGCGCTGTATCAAGTCTTCGCAGGCAATAGCGAGGATTGCGTGGACGAGCTCGTGCCGCCGAGCGCGAGAGCTGGGTTTCAGCTGGTGAATAGGAGCGATAGTGTTGGTGGCGCTGGGCCTGTCAATGCCTTAGAAGGGCTTGATCAGTGGAAGGAAACTCTTGGACTGGTAGTGAGCAATCGGACGCCGAATGATGGGTCTAGTCTTTTGGCCCTTGGGAAGTTGCTGGCGAGTTATGGAAGGGTGGAAGCGGCGCATACGTGCTTTTTGTTCGCGAGGCACTTCGCCAAACACTCTGGTGCCGATGATGCGGAGGCGAACTGGGTGTTACTTGGTGCCAACCATCAGGACATCAAAGAAGATGGGAGTGTGGCTGGAAGCGAGCTGGATGCGATCTTGCTGACGGAGGTCTACGAGTGGGCTTCTACACTGGTCTCGCCGGCGCCGGTGGTGCTTTACGTACCGCACCTGCAGTCATACAAGCTAGTCCATGCGCAAGAGCTGGCAGCCCATGGCCTCAAGAGTAAAGCGCAGACGTACTGCGATCACATCACTTCCGCCTACCAAAGCACCACACGGCCGAGTCAGTACTACCACCCAGTCTTCACGCAAGCAGTAGCAGACTTTAGCGCCTTCCTCAGCCAAAGCCCGCAGGACAGCAAAGGCGGGCTTTTTTCGAGACCGGCTATGAAGACTGTGTCCTCTGGAGCAGCAAGCTGGTTCACTAAATTCGTCTCCGGCGACGATGATGCGCAAGGCTCTACTGCCGGTACCGCTGGAGCAGCAGACGACAGCGCTGGGCCCTTTGGTAGAGTCAGTGGCGAGATGAGTCGAAGTGCTAGCGGTGAGAATCTTTACAACCCTATGATGGGTGGCGCCATGCCGCCAACTCCCTCCGCTGCGCCTATGGCAGGGTTCATGCCTTCGACTGCTCCGCAAGGGAGGTATGGCCCAGCCGGGCCTTCGTATGGGAAGCCTTTGCCTGATGCGCCGGCTGGTGCCGGTGGGAGGTATACGCCCCAGCTGTCCTCGAGTCTTCCTTCTTCGGGGGATGGGAGTCAGTATATGAGCCCGCCTGCTTCCGCTGGTAGTCTTGGTGTGCCTTTGATGGAACAGCAACGACCAGTCTCCGCTCCACGAGCGATGTCTTCGCGGTACGCGCCATCTGCAGCAGCGCCTTCGGGTCTGGGCATGCAAGGGTTAAATGTGCCGAGGCCAGAGGCGAGTAGAGCTGCTTCAGACTACGGTGTCCCTTACGCTTCGGCTTCTAGGAGAGGCTCAGCGCAGGATCCGGGAAGTCAGGGAAGCTATGAGCCGAGCCCGAGTTTGGCGCAGGAGCCGAGTCCGTATGCTTTCCAACCGCCTGCTCAGGTGCAGCAGCCTGACCCAGAGGAAGCAGAGGATGCGTCTGGCGCGAGATCGAACGGTATGGGTATGCCACAGCAGTATGGGTATGATCCCGAGGCGCCCGATGCGGAGACAGCTGGCGCGGGTGGGTATGAGCCGCCTACGTCTGCTTACGAGCCGCCTTCGTACCAGCCTTATCAGCTCGAGCCTGAAGCAGAGGAGGCCGAAGGTGCCACGCAGCAGAAGAGGCGAGGTATCATGGACCTAGATGACGACGACGAGATTGCAAGACGCGCCGCAGCCCTCAAGAAGTCACAGGCCGATCGCGAAGCGGACGAGGCTTTCCGCAAAGCCGCCGAAGCCGACGCCGCGAAGGGCGATAAACAGCAACAGGGCCAGAAAGGCAGTGGTTCGTGGCTTGGTGGGTGGTTCAAGAAGAAGGATCCTAGTGCTGAGCTGAATAAACCCATCCGAGCAAAGCTTGGAGAAGAGAGCTCGTTCTACTATGATGAGAACTTGAAGAAATGGGTGAACAAGAAAGGCGGGACAGAGGCTTCGACTCCTGCTGCCGCTACTCCGCCTCCGCCAAGAGGTCCGCCGAGCAGAATGACGAGTGGAGCGATGGGTCCGCCTTCTGGCCCGCCTTCCCGGGTCTCGAGCGGAACTGGTTTGGTGAATAGCAGACCACCGACTGCAGGCTCGGGTATGGGCCCGGGGCTAGGTGCGCCTGCTTCTGGCCCGCCTTCACGCGCAAGCACGCCTGCGTCGGGTCCAGATACTGCAGGCATGATGCCCGGCATGAACGGCGAGGGAGCTGGTCTGCCGTCTGCGCCGCCTAGTAGGCCGCCGACGAGCATGAGCACGGCTTCTAGTCTTGACGATTTACTTGCTGGGCCTAGGAAGGGTGGGACTGTGAAGGGGAAGAAGAAGGGGAGGTATGTTGATGTAATGGCTAAGTAGTGGTCGCTTGCTGCATTTTGGCGTTGTAGCGGTTGGACTGCATGTATGCATGAGTGCGACGCATTGGGATCATACCCGGGGGAACAGTGTAGGATACGATGTGTTTATAGTAGTAATGTGTGCCCAACAGCTTCTTGGGCTGTTCCTTGAGCCTTCCCTGGTACCCGATATCAGCTGATGAACACCTGGAAGAGGCATGTCCGGTCCCGAATCCTGAGCATGCGCTGCCTGCATTCGGCCATGGTGGCGTCGACATGCAGTCGCCCGGTCTGAGCTCCGGTGGCCTGACCTGCCCAATGCGCTGGCCAGGCACCCTTTTTCGCTTCACGATTCCGCAAACAATTATCTCGACTTCCACTTCTAGGCCGTCTTGTCTGGGCATCCTCTTGGCACCCGACTCAAAGAAAGCACAGTCTGGGGCCCTGCAGTTGGAGGTACCGATGCCATTCGTTTCAGCCACAAGAATTTAGCTGGCCGATGGGCGAACACGCGACGCCCTTGAGCGCCTCTTGAGCCTGGGTAGTGCTAACAATAACCGCAGTTTGATGCCACCGAGTGCGCCCACCTGAGCGAGGCTGCCATGTGAGGTCTACGCAGCCTGATAAGTATGCATGTAAGTATCTCGCGATTCCCCAGCGCGACGCATCGTACTTCATCATCACTCTCGCCCATCTTCTGCACCGCCAGCCGTCATGAGCGATACTCAGGCGATCACCTGGTGGCCATGGATCAATTACTCTACCAATGTCTTCTCAGGGACGACCGTCACAGTTCCTGCAGCGACAGGCGTTCTCATCATCTCCGCGCTCACCATCCTCGTGCGTATGGCTGGTGAAGCAGCGTGGAAGATCTTATCCTTTGCACTTCATCACCTCCGCTCCAGTCCAGAACCTCAGGATGCGCTTTCTCGCCAACTACAAGTCTATCTGCGCAACCCCGGTACGTCATTTGGCAGTGCTGTGGATCTCGGCAAGATCGGATGGGCATGGCGTGGCAAGAACAAGGGCATGTCAAGAGCCATGGGCCTCGCTCTGTCCGCCTTGTCGATTGCAATTGGATTCACGGTGGCTGGCATCTTTGTTGGCAAGGTTGCCGTCCCAGTACGTATATCGATAGGTAGACCATCCGAAGGACACCAGGGACATCGTTTAGCATTCCAGGGTTATGTGAGACATACGCTAACCCTCATATTGCTTGGTTTAGGCATACGAAATCAACCAGATCTTGCTCAAACCTAGCAACTGTGGACTGGAGTCCACCAGAAGTGGTCCTGCTGGCAGCCATGGAACGGCACTGTACGACTCCAACGCAAAACATACCAACGATATGCGGCAAGCTCGTGCGTATGCGAACGAGTGCTATGGATCAACGAATAAGACCCTGGAATGCTCCAGTCTGCCTATGCAGTCTTTGCCGTTCACCTCCGATACATCTGCGTACGTATACTGATGGCAAGGTCTCCTTGAGGCCGTCCGGGACGTCTCCGGAATCTCAAAAGGTTTCCGAGATATCTGCTGACTTCTAAACTCATCGGCATTAGGGCTTGTCCATTTGCTACTCGCTGTAGGGCGGACTCGAATGGACTTGAAGCGGTTATGTTGGACACTGGAGTACTAGATTCGCACACTCATCTCGGGA
Organism: Neocatenulostroma microsporum; assembly: GCA_022814695.1. Taxonomy (NCBI): domain Eukaryota; kingdom Fungi; phylum Ascomycota; class Dothideomycetes; order Mycosphaerellales; family Teratosphaeriaceae; genus Neocatenulostroma; species Neocatenulostroma microsporum. The sequence goes on from JAKLLW010000516.1 coordinate 18,872, forward strand.
TCAACGCCAAAGAAGATGATCGGATCGGTTTCCGCATTGCGACCACTTGCTCCATGCTGCACATGGCAGACATCACCCGCATTGTCCCTGACACCCGCAGCAACGGCAATTACTCCATCTTCCAGGTATATGCTGGGGTATTGCCGGGAACTGGAGCCAATTACACCTGGCAACATGTTCAATTGGAGTCCTTTCAGGAGACACCGTACACCATGACGTGAGTGAGGTCAGAGGGTCTTGCTCAACGTTTCTGCAGCTGCTGATTAGGCTTCGTACTTTCCGCAGGCCTATGTTGCATTATGCTTCACCTTCGCCGAGTTCGAGCTCCTGGATGATCATTCCCGACCTGTCTTTGCAGAACGCCCCTCCACCCTGTTCTTCTTCGCAGCCAACAGTGTATGGTACTATGGCCCGACCGAGGATCCAATGTTCTCCGCGAATGGAACATATACAGAGGTGCTTAGCTCGGACGACGGCACCACGTACTACATACCAGACTACTACTTCACCACCATGGCGTGTGCCGACCAGATACAGCTGTGTAACAGTGCAACATCTGCTTGCTCGACACTGACGGGCGTCAATGAGACCGGATATACCACACTCGGCTTGAACGATAGGCAACTGGCAACAGCCGAGCGAATCTTCCTGGCTGATCTCCATTCTCACATGTATGACGTCGGCTACGGGCAGAACGCAGGTGCGCTGGAAGCGAACGATCTTCTTTCCAACCTCTTCTCGCCTCAATTGCCGAACGATCAGTGGATCAGGGAGGCCATCCAGATGTTCCAGACAGCATTAGCCAACATTCAGCTCCGCATCGTCGACTTTCCGACGAACAGCTGGTACACCAATGACACCCAAAACCTTGCGGTCGTCGCTGCAAGCAGCTGGACGGAGGAGGATAAGCATGCAATGAACGACCTATGCCGTCAGCAACGGGTGCGAAGCACAGATGCGTACCAGTCCTTCTCACTCGCGGGAGTGGTACTCGTAGCCGTGCTCAGTCCGGCACTTATCCTCCTGTCCTGCTTACTCGAGGGTTGCGTCAAGCAGAGGAAGTCCTTACAGCCGAATGGTTCGAAACGATACCGGCGGCTTGCCTGGGTAGCCGATGGGAAGTTGCAGCTTTTGAGATTGGCGCTGAAGCATGTTGGCTATGATCGTTGGCAAGGCGAGATGGACGATGTGCCAATCCGCGCTGGCAGTAAAGATATCCTACCGCCGGTGGAAGATGATGAAGCCATTGTATATCGCAATGGTTCAAGTAATGGATCCGCAACTCATGGCATGGTCGAGTTGGAGCCGTTGTACCCGAAGTGAGTGTGTGTATGTTGGAGGATGGTTGACTTAGCCGAGCTGCGAGCATGTTCTCAATCACTCTGGTAGCTGCTTGAGCGTACGCATATCTCCGTAGTATACGATCTATTGCTTTGCCCACGAAGTTGATACCATATATAGACTCTTTGCTTGATACATCTAGCTTGTATGTTCATCCTCGGCTATGGATCCGAGCATCAAAGCTGATCTCCAATTCTCCATCCGCGGCTATTGCATCTTCCTCCTGCCCACAGACTCCAGACTTTCACCTACCCGGGTATTGGGCTGTGGAGCCCCGCATACATAGTAGCACGGAGGAGTAGGGTCTTCGTCATGCGCTACTCAACCTTGGGTACGGGAATATAAGATCCTGAATGATCTGGTGGGACGATGCCGGCGACCACACTCGTTGAACCACACACGCTGCGAGACAATGACAGCAGCTACTGTCCCTCAACCGTCCGCTGTCACGGCCACGGTAGGCTATCACCTCGAGCCTCACAGAGGTGGCGCGGAGGTCTGGTGTCCTGGCACAGTTCAGGACAAACGCCGACCGCACGACCATCGGGATGTCATTATTACCAACCTTCGCGGTCACGAGGCGGACTTCAGGCTCGACACACAAGGCTTCGAAGTAATACCGTTCGCATCGTCGGTATCCGGACTTGATGAGAACACAGACTTCGAGGGACAGTACTATCAGGATGTCGTTAGACATGTCAGAAAGGCGTATGTCTAGGAAGGAAGCCTGTCAAGTATTCGTTCTTCTGCTGATGTAGCTGTCAGGACTGGCGCGACAAGAGTGATACCCGTCGTGCATATCGCACGTCGGAAACCCTGGGAGCAAGTGGCGGAAGCGGAGAAGGATCTGCCTGGCGATGCACCAGTAACAGCGCCCTCGTACAATCGCTCAGTTCACATCGACCAGTCGTACTTCGGTGCAGAGCTCGTCCGAGACAACAAGTTGAAAGATGACCCGGATCTCGAGAAGCTCAAAACGACACGTTGGGGTATCATCAATCTCTGGCGGCCTTTCAACACCGTAACGCGAGACAATCTCGCCTGCTGCGATGCTCGAACGGTGGATGAAGATGATCTGACCTCTGTATATGCTGAGTTGCCCGAGAGCTTGACCAAAGCCAAGACCGGCTACAAGTTCGCTGCTGGATCAAGATCGGAGGCTTGGGAAGTCAAAGCCAATCCTGGATCGCATCGATGGTACTATGCGGCGAACATGGAGCCACACGAGGCGTTGCTGATAAAGCAATACGACTCGAAGAAAGGCATTGCAAGGCGGACGCCTCACACTGCGTTCTCATCGCAGGAAGATCGAGGTCCGACAAGACAGAGCGTCGAAGTGAGATGTCTAGTCTTCTGGGAGGACCAGCCGCTGGACTGAACGGAGCTTGCGGAACCTGGAGTCAACGTGATCGTTTATTGTACTTCTAGCCGCAAAGCCAGGAGCCTTCTGGTAACAACGGTTTATTCGGTCCTTGCTTACTCATCGTCATCGTCATCTTCCGAACTATCAGTCTCCATCGCTTCGACCTCACTCGCATGTGAAAGTCCGTATTCTAGCTGTTCACCCCCGTATAATCAGCACGATTGACGATTTAGACATTGCATAGGCCTGCGGCTCCCACATACAATCAGTCGGGGACCTATCTCAGCGGTCAGGCCCAGCGATCCCTTTCTACACTCGAAGTGACTTACAGCAGGCTGCATATGTGGCTGGCGTATAAGCTCCGCTCTCACACTCCCGACCACCGGTCTACGGTAGCACCAGCACTCCCGCATGCGCCCTCCTAAGGGTGTACTGAGCTGGCACCGAGGCGCTGTTCACCCGAAGTGGCAGAGGCACTGGCGTCGGGACGGCAGCAGCATCGTAAGGACGGGTCCGGTCAGCCAGTATCACCCCTTCACAGCCCATACATTGCCATATACGCGCATTGACGTACGTGGAGACCTCGTTACCGCAGCGGCAAGCCCTGTACCGCTTGTGTTGCTGGCGGAGATTATAGCGATCCTGGCTGGCGAGTCCGACAACGCTCGCCCCTCCGCCTTCTGGTGTGCCCTCTGCTATATAGGTGAGCCACTCCTTATTAGCATCGCGGATACCGACTCGCTGAGCCGCGATGGGCGGTATGCCAGTTGCTGGATCATACTGCATGTCCTCCCAATTCTGCTCCCTGTGTCTCATACACAAGATGCCAGCAGTCAGCTTGGGAAGGCAAGTGCAACAATTGAAAGGGTAGTCGACCATCGTCGCCTGAACAGCCGCAAGGGGAGGATTCGCATTCACTCCTAGGTGGACGATCGGGGGTATCTGCCGGACATCGATGAGAAGCTGCTCCCGAGCCTGACAGTCGTCGCACATCCTTGTCCAGAAGTCTTTCCCGGGGCCGCCATTTTCGTACGCCTTTTTGGGTTTGCTCATACGAGATTTGGCCTGCATGAGCCAGGCTTGTTTCTTGATATTGGCCTGACAAAAGTGGCAGACACGCCAGCCTCCTGTTGCAATCGTGGCCGTATGAGCGCCCGGCGCGCCGTTTAGATCGCATAATGGCTGCGCCCATGTGTTCCCTGGCTCACCGTAGGTCGAGGGTGGCTCACCATTGTTAGCCGCATTGGCAAGCGAGGAGCATTCGTTGCCGTAGTCCTTCGTGTTACGTCGACCAGGCGCCCCGACGGCGAAGACTGGCGCCTTTAGACCATGATGAGCTCTATCTTCGCATCTCGGAAGCACTGGGCCGCCTGCGAGGGGTAAGGGCGCCCCTGGCGCATTCCATTGGCGTGGCGGTCCTGGTGCTCTTGGTATTCCATTTGGAGCTATTCCTCTTGCGCCTCCGGCTCTCGCGTTTCTCGGACCTGGTCCTAGGGCGGCTAGCAAGGCTGGTCCCGCCGACATTGTTACCGCTTTTTCAACGTCAAATCGGAGTGCGTCTGATAAGAGTGTTCGAAGTTTGAAAAGCGATTGACCATGCATGCTGCGAAGGTCCCGTCAAGGTCTAATGACCAGATGAGACAAAGGCCCTGACCGCATCCGGCTCGATTTCGAACAATGGGTATGCATGTTCGAGCATGGCTGAGATTGCGAAAACTCCTGGCCAACGCAGTGGATTTCATGTTGGGTGATGTTACCCTATGAATGAAGTGACCTAAGTCATCGATGTAGTTATAGGAACACTGTGATCTGGCAGCCCCATGAATGACATAGAGTCAACGTCGAGAGCAAGATGCTGTATTGGAATCTGTTCCATCGCCTCTCAACCTGCGTGAGACTGCGAGTACGACCTGAGATGTAAGAAAAGTGATTGATGCACAAGGGGCAAGGTGCTGAAGATGCGTCCGCACTTGGACTGGGACCTGCGTATGTGATGCCGCGCAGGGCAAGTTTGTGACTTCAGCTTTGCCAGCCATCTTCCTCTCGATAGGATGATGCTATTGAAGCCAAGCTGTGTGTCGTTACTGGTTGTCACTGGTGTCAAAAGGCACGTCGAGCAATGTATGGGTGAGGTTTGGAGAGTCCCCGCATCTTCCGCTCACCATGCTTTCATGCCTCTGTCGCGTTATATAAGGGGTTGCATTAGCCAACGAAGCTGTGCACTGTACATATAGCCGCCACGACATGAACTAGCTACCCCCCATATCTTCTGGTAACAGCTAAAAACGCTACTTCCTTACTCATCGTCATCGTCATCGTCTTGCTCATCTTCTGAACTATCAATCTCCATCGCCTCAACCTCACCCGCCGCAATCCTCCTCTCGTCCGCAGAGTCGTACGCGGATTCCATTTCGTCATCACTCGAGCCCTCTATGCGTTCGTACAGGGCGTCTAGGTCACCGAAGCCTCGCGGTCTCTCGCCACGTGGGAAGTAATCCGCGTCGAACAGAGCCCTCGGGTCGTCATCGGTATATTCTGCTTGCCACTGCCTGAACGGGGTTTCTTGCTCTCCATCGTCATCGTCTTCATCATCATCCCCGTCCACCTCACCGCTGTTCACGCTCTCAGCCTCCGACTGACTGCCGGTTTCGCTCTCCCCATCTCCGAAGTGGGACTCATCCTCCCACCACATTTCCTCTTCGTCATCGCTCGCCTCAGACTCATCGTATACATAGCCCATGTCGACATCATCATCGTCCTCATCCGCTACCGCCCGAGTATCTTGCCCCTCATCCTGCATCTCCTGGTCGAAGTAGTCCGAGAAGGCATCGTAGATCCTGTCCAGCTCACGACTTTGCACTCCTTGATAGACACCGTACTTAAAGCGTTGGAGGTAGGCGTAGAGATCCGGGTATGCACTCTTGGCGACTTCACGGATACTGTACTGGGTCGGTATTGGGTTGCCGTTCAGCGCCGCACGATCACAGTATTGAAGATAATGGCGAAGACTTGTCCGTTCTGTATCCTCGACGAGGAAGTCGCCGAACATATCCGTAACCGTGAGCTTGACATCGAGGCTGATGTTTTGAAGCCTTGGCCTATCGGCAGGTCGGACTTTGTCGAGGAAGGTGCCAAGCAGAATGCCGAAGTCGAGATCGATGATAGCGGCTACGATGTCTGTGGCGTTGACCGCCTGCACGTACGGGACGAAGACCTGGCAGTACTCCATACGAGTCTGCTTGCATAGCATCTTATAGCGCATGCTGAAGGGTACGATGCCGATGTGAGCATTCTGGCCCCTGCTCCCTGTTGCATTGGGGCCATGTGGGACGAGGTCGGTTGAGATGGGGAGGACAATGGCTTTCCTCTCGGTATTCAAGAGATTCTCGTAGATGTTGTTGCGTATCTCAGCCGGCATATCCTGAAATTGAGAGGCCATGGCTGATGATGGATGACAACACTGTACGATAGAAGTGGAGGATGGGAAAGCGAAGAATCCCTAGATGGAGAATTGGAGAAAGGAGTTTCTTCGGAGTGACGTTGGTGAAAGTAGTGCCTCCTCAGGCCGAGATTGCGGGACGATAAATTCGCATGTGAAGGCATTTTGGACAGATCGAGTGTTCCACTTAGATGGGAACGAGTCGAATCTCGTATCGTGCCCTATAGTAATGAGTGTATTCGAGAGGCTACGTGAAGATGAGCACTTGCGCTGTTCTAATTTGGATCAAGCAAGAGACTCAGCACGAATGTGGTAGTTCCGAATGCTACTCATCTGATTGTCTGTTTCTTCATCGACCATTCCGGGCCCCGGCCATCGCTGCTCCTGGAAGCCCAGGCCCATTCACGCAATAAGCATCGGATTCCTCGGCCGGTTCAGGGCATACTGGCCAGGAGTGCTAGCGCTATTGTTCAGCAAGTGTCCCGCAGCGCCTGCAGGCACAACGGCCCTCCCAAGGGTACCATCCCACCGAATGCCCTCGCAACCCATGCACTGGAAGATGCGAGCCAAGGGCTTCGTCACTACTTCTTTGCCGCATCGACAAGCCCTGTACTTCTTCAGGCGCTTGCGTCGGTTGATGCACGATTGCGCTGCAGTGCAAGTCTGGAACGGCGCAACTGGGTTGTTAGCCGTCTCTTTGAGCCAATCTTCGTTCCTATTGCGAATGCCGACACGACGGCGTGGCGGCCATTGGTTGGCTGTGGTGAGAAGTGGATCAGGCTGCATTCGCTCCCAGTTCTCTTCTCGATGCTCAATGCACAGGACGCCTCTTGTAAGGCGAGGTAAGCAGGTGCAGGTATTGGTCGGGTAATTGACCATAGCATCTTGTACGGCTTGAGGCGGGTGGATAGGAAGCACAAGAGCAGGAGGGACTCCTGGCCCGGGTTGGCGAGCATCGATGAGGATCTGTTCTCTGACCTGGCAGTCGTTACACATTCGAGTCCAGAAGCCATTGTAGCTCGGCTTCTCGATTCCAGGAGGTTTCTCCGTCATCCTCTTCTTGGCCCGGGCCAGCTATTCTTGCTTCTGGATGTTGGTCTGACAGTAATGGCAGACATCATGAGGAGGTATGACCGGATGAGCGCCATTGGCTGTCCCGGTGCAAGGTTGGCGATTCCAGTTTGCGGCCAATTCTCCGAAATCTCCAGGTTGCAGACCTTGAGTTGGGTGCGGGTTGTTCGGCGAGGAACACCAGTTCCTGTAACTTCTAGTGTTACGTGTAGCCCTGCCACCTCCGCGAGGGACAGGTTGTCCATGGTGCTGTCTGTCCCAGCAAGGCCCAGCAATGTTGGAAGCGCCTGCAGCCACGTCTCCCCTTGGGGCGTTCCACTGTCTTCCAGCCATCGTGTATACGGTTCTTTCCCTACCAAAGAGGCAAGGTGTAATCTGAAGGCGGAAGATATCAAGCCCTCGAGGATCAGGAGGTAGGCGTGCCATTCTTCAATTATGGCCCGAACGGACAAAGACACCGGATGCGGCTCGTACAATGGAACTACATGTTCCAGGACGTCGGGCACTCTGATCATCCTAGACAAAGCGTTCAGTCACATCTTGTAAACAGTCTCGTTGTGGGCTATGTAGCATGGTCAGCTACGAAGGCCGTACGAAGCCAATGGGATTTGGCAGTCCGTGACTCCGTGGACAGCACGGATGCAGTCTCGAGCCTGATACGCTTAGGGAGGTCCCTAGCCCTTACCGAGCTACTAGAGATTGTATCTCGGTCGAGATGTAGCGGGATGGCGGTAAGTGAATCGTAAGAGAGGCAATTATGCGTCCATGACCGTGCCTTCCTGTACGGTCATATTGTTCAATGCAAGGCTGTCTGGCACACTTCAACCCCATCGCCCCCGAGCACGGCCTTCGTACAAAGGACATTGCACGTACAGCACAGGTCGATGGACGCAGGATGAATTCAATAATAATGATATGGGGAGCAGGTCATCGGCTTGTTGAGGTCTGAAGAAGCTTCACCGGCATCTTCCGCACAGTGCTCGCGGACGACATCTGCAACAACACTGCTGCGTTCTATAACTCACCTTGCCTTGCCGTGAAAGAATACACCAGATCTCTCGACTGCTTGCCTGAATGGTGGTCTTGTGTTGCGGACTCCGGATCTCGAGAAGCGATGAAGCGACGAAGCGATAGCGAAGATCGTGAGGAGTCTCCTGGGCACTGCAACATGACACCTACGCGGAAGGATCCTCATGCATGTCGCGGCGGAGTCTCAAGAGCAAGGTCATAATGGGAAAAGCTCATATATCGCAGCGTTAGAAACGGCGGAGGATGGACTGGCACCGCAGACCTTGCCTTGAGAAAGTTCGTTCTAATGGGCTCTACAGATCGTTCCGCACAATGCGTCAACTCGATACTAGCGAGCAAGAATGCTACGGATACTGGTAGTTGACCGTTCTCTCGCCAGGTCTACACGCACACTACAACCTAACGGTGTATCTATGCCCATCGAGTCGGACGAACGCAGCCCTTCACTCTACGTCTGGGTCTCCCTTCTCCGTCTCGTCGTCCTCGCTACCTGCCCCATCCATGTCGCTCAGAGCGTCCCAGATACTGTACTCTCCGTTGTTTTGCTCCATCGCCAACCTCGCAACGTCTGGCGCTCGACCCAGCATACCCGCTGTCCCTCTTCCTGCCACTTTCTCAGCTTTGCGCATTAGCATAGCTTCCACACGGCGGACATGATTGGTGTACACATCGACCGCCTTCTGGATCTTCTCCATGCCACCATCTTCCACAGTGGTAGCCTTCTCAATGTCCCGCATGGCCAGACCCAATGATGTCCGACTGCCCCACTGTCTCACCGTCACCACTCTCACGGAGTAATCGACCTCTGCGCCAAACGCCTGGCGGTACCTGCACCAGCTGTCGAGATCCGTGGCATCTAGGCTGGCCGCATCCGCGATGGTAAAGGTGATCATGATCTTGGGATCTGCGACGTGCTCGGAAATTGGCGAATTTTGCGTTGTCGCTTTTCACCCAGTCCACGAACGCGGTGAGTGGGGTGAACTGGATATCCGTGACTGGAAAGAGGATCTGCGCGCCCTCGGTTGTAAATGCGTGCTTCAGAAGGCTGTCTGGGAAGTCTTCGCGGATGGTGTGGCAGACCGCTTGCAGCGCAGAGGGTGACGGAAGGTAGAGGTTGTGTCAAACCTGGTTCGACACTGAGCCGAGCACGCCAAGAGCTTGCCCTTGCAGTCTGCAGCCATGCAATGTGACGTACACCATACCTCTTACCTGGCGTCACACCAAGTCTCAACCCGATTCCAATTCGGTAGATCAGAGGCCCCTCGTAGCAGAGAATGCGCGATGTGAATGTGTCCAGCAATGTGCGCAAGATACTAAACCCTCCATACCGATGCTATGGCATATGCTACCTACGCAATCTGCTGAGCTAATATGCTCACCCACTGAACAGAGCACCGAGGAGACCTTGCCGAACCAAGCACCCAACACCTACTCCGCCTGCACCTCCTCCACTCCAGTCGTGCAGTAACAGAGACCCTGCCCATCTGGCCTGCCAAGCCACAGAGCTTCTACATGTTGAGCGTTCATCCGACACTGCTGCGCGCAATCCTCCTTGTCGCCCTTCAAGAACCGCGTCTGATACGGCTTCAACAACTGGCAGTCCACCGGCGAATAATACATAGGCTGCTCCTCGATGTGTTTCATCTTGTGCACTGCCTGTGGTAGTGACGGGGTGGCCCAATGGCCTATATCAGGAACCCTGTTTTCCGCCACCATCTTCTGGCTAGCAGCGGCGTTCTCGGCAAGATCGCTCGGCGTGAACCAGGGCCCGGCGTGGAAGAGCGTGGATCCTGGACTGCCATCCGTAAGCGTGGATGAAGAGTCGAGGTACTCGTGGAGCCATCTGACTTTGTAACCGTCTTTCGCACGGCACTGACCGAGGGCAGTCGAGCTCGCCAAGGACATTGAAGGCAGCTGTGAACTGGCCGAAGCCAGCGTATGGACGTCGTCGACGATTGGTGCGTCGCGACGACGCCAATCCTCGGGTAGCTTGGAGGCGACCTCGGCGTATTGCAACGGTGTAGTAGAGCGATGCGTTGCCCCTTGGCTTGGACCGTTCAGCATATGAAAGGAGATCAGGATGCAGGCCGTCAGTACGAATGCGGCATTGCGGGGCCATGTGCTCTGTACTGTGCTGCGGATCTGCGTGATAGACCGGTTGAGCTGCATCTTGGCTTGCGTGGTCATCTGGCCGACGGCTACTCCTGCCAAGTGTGTGTGATCGTCTTGGAGAAGGCACTCCCGGTAGTGTTCGTTCCCTCCGGCAGTTTGCTGGCGGCGCCGAATCGGTCGTGATATCTCTGCTCTTTGTGAGAAGTCGCAGTGTAGTGTATGGAAGATGGAGCACTTGCAGCCGAACGCTTGTTATATGGGAATCTTTTTTGCAAGTTGTCCTTCGTTTCTCATCAAGTCTCTTGGTACTAGTACGTGGCAACACCGTAGCACCATTGTAGCAGGCAACACACCACCTGGCCAGATACAGATGTTTGAAGTCAACCAGCGGAGTACCGGTCACTACCGAAACAATCTCACCCACCTTATCGGACACCTCATTTCTTATTCCATGACATGATGGCCTTCAAACTTCTCCTGGCTCTGTCTAAAACGGCTCGCTCATCATGGTGCGCGCATCGCTGGAGAACGAGCAACACCTCACTCACGAGAGCACGATCTTCATGCAACCACTTGCACCCTTCGTAAAAAACATCAGTAACCCTGCCATCATGCCTACTTCCTTCGATCTCGAAACTTGGGCATCGAGACTGGCCCTTTTGCCCGCGTAGTCGCCACATCACCGTCCTCTAGGGAGTAACGTGGTCAGTAGACTGGGTCTCCAGTACATCGCTCTCGCAGCAGGGGCCGGATAGTGCGCCAGTCCAATTGCCACCAGCCTACTGTAGCTCGACGCCTTTACGAGAAAACCCAAGGAGTGTTTCTCGTTCGCTCTCGAGCCCACTGTAGAAAGATTCCTACGAAGCAAAGGTTGCCTGTCGCATGAGGACGTGCGGATGCCGAGCAGGTGTATGTGTGGTATACTGTGGCAGCATGATGAGTTTGCGCAGAGCATATGAAGTCAGCATAGTCATCAGGAGGAGTGCCAGAAGTGCCAAGGCTGCATGAATGAGTTTCTGAAGCCCAAAAATGTCATATCGGTCGATCGCAGGTATGGGGGTTTGACATTCTCGTGTGTGGAAGCATACATCCAGTAGTCCTGTCCTGCCTTTGGTGGTCGAAGTGGTGTACGCTTCCCTGCTGCTGCTGCAGCTAGCCGGTAGGTGAAGGTAGATCCCGTAGGAGCATTGCCCGAGTATTACTTGGACTGGCGCAACGGCGTTTTGCTCAACGACTGCAAGCTCCTCTTGCTCAATAGTGGCTGCAATGTTCGCAAAGTAGCATTGGCGGATCTCACGTAGCCAAGCGGGAGCGATATGAAAGACGCTGACATGGCGGCGGAGAGGTGAGGGCGAGTGAGACAGGAAGCCAGAGACAAGCCATCATCGAGACATTGCGAACGCCACTCTAACAGCAGTACGGCGAAGAGTAAAGACAGGAAGGCGAAGAAGATGGAGCGATTTGTCAAGAGTCGCAAAGGCATGTTCAGAGAGTCTCATAGACCTGAGAACGTGTGGTCCATGGTCCATTATTGTCTACGCGAACCACAACGAGACTTACTAAACGCTCAAGTCGCCGGGTACTTGGAGACATCTCGTTTCTCCTACATAACGACTCAGTAAGTCTCGGATATCTCTAGGGCGGCGACACGAATCTCCTGCATAATTGAAGCCAATGTTGCTCGTGTTTCTAACTTATACTGTGAATACTGTTGACACAATCTATTACATTTCCTATATTTACCTTCTTATCACCCCATTCTAAATTCTGATAGAATCCTTGATCTCATTGATGTAATCCATCCCCTCCTTCCTATAATCATCCTTGATAAGCTCCAAACCTTCCTCCTGGAAATGCATCGTCTCCAGATTCTGCGCATCCCATTCCGGCCAGTTGGGAATTTC
>JAKLLW010000517.1:0-31120 GCA_022814695.1 Neocatenulostroma microsporum
CGTTTCGATAAGGCAGATCGACCGCAAGCGACCCTCACGATGCGATCACACTGGCACTCGCTGCCCGTCCTCCTACTGCTCCCAGCATCCATATCCGCCGTAACATTCGACTGCGAGCAAATACGAATAGACAAGAAGAGCTTCGACCTATCAGCACTAGCAGGCCCGAAAACAGTACATTTCCAAGAATATGAGCCGCCCAGCATCTCCAACACAACCTTCACCATCGATCTATGTAAACCGCTGAAGCCCGAGTTCAGAGGACCAAAGAAGGGAGAGCGATGTTTGAGTGGGACGCGAATATGCGGTGTAGAGCAGATCATCAACCCGGTGGAAGATACGAACTTCACGAAATCGGTGATTAATATTGCGGGAGAGTACTCGACGAGCCATGGGAAGAGTATGGAGCCCAAGGTTACGCGGCTGAAGGAGAGCTCGAATACCGACCAGGAGGGTTTGAGTGTTGAGCTTGGAGGGCTGAAGTACCAGGATCATGCGCAGAAGGCTGTCGTGGAGCTGCATTGCGATAGCGAGTTGACTGGGAATGAGGGCTTTGAGGAGGAGGAGAAGATGCTGGATCTGAGGAGCTACGGCAGCATGAGCAAGCGAGCAGACAGCGACGATGATGACGAGGACGATGACGGACCGGAGCTACCCGACTTGGACAAGGGAAAGAGCTTGCAATTCGTCTCCTACAAGATCGAAGGCTCGGACGAAGTCAAGGTGTTGCGCTTGACGTGGAAGACCAAGTACGCCTGCGAGAACGCCGCAGATGCACCCAAGGAACCCTCCAAGGGAAAGAAGAGCACCGGCTGGGGTTTTTTCACCTGGTTCATTATCGTCGTCTTCTTGCTTGCTGCGGCATACATCATCTTTGGCTCATGGCTGAACTACAACCGATATGGCGCACGAGGTTGGGATCTGGTACCGCATGGAGATACCGTGAGGGATGTACCGGACATCATGAAAGAATGGGCGGGTAACATGGTGGAGAAGATGAAGGGAGGTGGGAGTAGGGGTGGGTATAGTGCTGTGTAGATACTCTGTTGTAGCATGCGGAGATGGGGTCTGGTATGTACAGGTGTCTGGCGTGGTGTTTGGATACACTGCTGACGGCTGTTGCAGTAGATGATGTGTACTTTAGCGATGTCTTCTTGTACCACCCCTTTGCAGCTGCGTGCCAGTCATCACCTGAATGACAGAATACTATATATCGCCGTTCTTGGAAGTGTATACACTTGTGTCCCGCCAATCTCGCCACACAACGGCTACCGGTCACGGTCTAGTAGTACTGGACGATGGGCCGCCTGGTTGGAGACTGCAGAAGAAATTGGTACCCAGTGTTGCATTCACAAGTATGTCCTCGCCGATGATGTGGAGCATCTCGCCACCAGGTCGGTCATTCGTCATCTCACGCTTCACCGCATTCCGCGTGCAGTCTCGACACCTAGGGCGACCCGGCAAGGTGTCAGATGTCTCCGAGGCCGATCACATGCTCGAGTACAAAAAGTGAACGGCTGTTGGCTTGTACACGTCACTAAAGCGTCGAGTCAAGCTGTGAACCTATGCCCGGTGCTTTAGGCGACAAGATCCTTTTGGGACTTTCCCTGGTCCCAACATTGCTCCATCGAACACGCCCATCGCACTCGCTTGCTGTCTCTAGACTGAATCGACGAACTTCGGTAAGTGACACAATCGTGTCTACGCAGGATCATGGACACACACTAACGAAATGGGCAGTACAATGGCGACTTCCATCACGTCTTCGAACGTGGCTAACCGCCCATCGGTCGCCACCCGCTGCGATAAAGTCTTCGCCATCCCAGAGCTCCTCGAGCACATTCTCAGCTTCCTGCCGTTCAATGACCTCCTGCTCGCGCAGCGTATCGACAAAGGCTTCAAGTACGCCATTGACAGCTCTCTCCAACTTCGCCGAAAGCTTCACCGAAGCCCAGCCGTCACCAGATCGCCTATCACGAGCATCCCAATCAGTCCTGCAGGATTCAAGGCATTCTTCTTTCCTAGAGATCACAAAGTCGTCTTGATGAAGAATAGAATACTATGGGTCGAGTTCAAGAGTACAGGCGAGGCAAATGGCCCACCGACGGAGAGCAATGTACGTCACGCAGCCATCTGTGCGCAAAGTGACGGCTCTGGTGTTTGCGCCCGAGGATGGAGAAGGAATGCGGTGGCTTTCAGAGTCCGATGGGGATAATCAACTGATCAGGGAGAAAGGCGTTACGCTTGGTGATATCACAGACTTCGCGAATAGGGGGATGAGGAAGTATGGGGGTGAGTTGGATTCCTCCATCTCGCTCGGGGAGGAGAATCTTGTGGGTTGAGCATGTGCTCAGACCGACGCGAGGCGCAGTGAAGGCGGCTATGTACATGGTTGCAGCTCTCTCACATGCTTCCTCACATGCTTCCTCACATGCTTCAAGCCCGTGAAGTGAATGAACACTAGCTTGTACACGTGCCCCTTTCCTGGAACGCCGGGCTTGCCTTTGCAATTACCCAGATTTCTCTAATCGCAATACTCTCGGGAACATGTTAGCGCTACATCATCTGCTGCCGACTTGACATCCGTACGATTGAGACCTCGATGAGTGGTGCTGCAACGCTGATCATACCGGTGAAGCACTGCTAATAGGATCCAGCAGCACCACAATAGCAACAAGCAGTACCACACCAGATATGGCGAGCGCCGCCGATCATCCTTCGGGCGCCGTTGCCTGTATCGAGATCCTTAGTATCCCGGAGCTCCTAGAGCACAAATTTAGCTTCTTGCCTCTCACAGACCTATTGCTGGACCAGCGCGTCAATAAGGCTTTCGAGGCCGCAGTCAAGTCTTCACTCAAGCTCGGCCGGAAGCTCCACCTCACCGTCCTCACGCCTGTCAAGAAAGCGCCTCGTGTTCCGTCCTTCCAATCGAGCCAGCCGACTTCATGAACAGCGTCTTCTTCGAGCCGTGCACGGGAAAAAGAGGCCTTCCCACGCTCTACATCGACTTGCTCCTCGTGGGTAGGAATGTAATGAGTCATTGCGGGTGCGGCACATCTTGGAGGAAGATGTACTTCACTCAGCCTCCAGCACGCCGTGCGACAACATTGCTGGCGGATTTCGAAAGCGATGACGAGGAGGGTGGTAAGTCTGACATCTTTCGTCTGGGAGATGGTTTGGTCAGGGAGAAGGGTATCACGCTTGGGGATATGGTCGATCATGCGTATGCTGAGGCGCGGAAGTTTGGGGATCTGCAGACGTGGGTGCAATTTCATATCACGCTTGGGGAGGACAATCTTGTGGGTTGAGCGTGGGTTGAACAAGGCTGAAGGCGAGGGGATCGTGATTCAGACTTCTTTCGCAGTAGCAGCGACCTCAGCAATAGACGAGGAGCTTGCGCTCGTTCAATACCAACGAAGCGCCTACGATGCGTTTCCGCGTACAAGCAGCACACCACTAGCTCTCGATCTTCCGGTAGACGTCTACCTGAGCTATCCTGTTGCGCCGGTGCCTGTGAACACCCGTGTCATGAACGTTTCGTCCTAATCCAGCATACATCATATGGTCCACCGTCTAGCCGTGCACAGCATGCCGAGAAAGCGGTCATATGTTGCGACCATTCCACGGTTCCTTCGCACGGTTCTAAGTCTGACCGTTTTGCGTTATCTTTGCGATCACAACTATCTCTCATACATCTGTCTATCACACACTACGAATCTTCCACGCAAACTATCTTTTGCACCCACTTTATCTTGAAGCATACTTCTCCTCAAGCTCACCGCGCTGCTGCCTCTTCTGTACGCACCCTGCGTGCTCGCAGGAGCGGATGCTAAGATCGAGCTCTGCCGCTGCAATAAGAGTACTGCGCAGCAGAGGGTCCATAGAGCCTGATCATAAGCTCCATAACTCGTCGATGGCTTGCAGATGTTGTTGTTGGAGAAGACGTGTTCGTGGACGATCTTTCCTCGCTGATCCACGAAAATCGACAATGTTCGGAATGAACAGGTCTTTACGAAGGAGGAACTTCCGTTTGATCAACTGTGAAGCCCACATGGCATACTCACGTTGAACCAAGCTAAAAGGTCTGGCATTGACATGATCTCACAGCGTGCGAATGAGCTCTAGATAGAGTGCTCGCGAATCCCAAACGAATCTCTGGTGCGTAGAGAGGCCGGCCGGTGCACCACCAGAAAAGTAAGAAAGCGCCGCTAATTGTTTCCATAGTTCCAATGGTTCGAGGGTGGTCTTCCATGGTTGTGACGACTATGCGGCCACAATTTCGTAGATATTGCATGCGCCGCACGCAGTCCTTTTTCGCAACCCTTCTACAAGAACAATTCGCGATGTTGCTCTCAAAACTCACAGCCTTCGTTGCCATTTCGTCCGCACCCTGTGTGCTTGCCCACAAGGCCCACATCTATCTTTATCGCTATAGCGAAGCGAACTGCCCAGCGGAAGCTGCCATCGACCCTGACCACCAGCTCCGCAACGGCAAATGCAAAGGTAAGCTCAATCTCGCTTTCACAAGATCCTAAGCCATGCGAACGCAGCGGTGCTCCAAGACGCCCAATACCTATCATTTGCAGTGACTTACCTCCTCTGAAAGCACTGTGACATGGTCTTCGTATGCTAACACGTTAGATTGCAGACATGAGTAGCGATGATCAGCCCTTCGGATTCTGGCAGTACACCTACATTCAACTGAGGGATGGCGAAGAGCCCGACGAGGATTGCCTCGTCACTGCGTATGCTGAGCCTCACTGCCGTGGCGAGGAGGCTTACGTAGATCTGACGCTCGACAAGTACGTCACCATGTTCCCGATGTATACTTGGCTGGTAGGTGCTGACCGAATCTCGTAGCGCTGCGCAATGCTGGCCAAATGGGTTTGATGCGGTGAGCTTTAGTGTCACCTGCAAGGGCGAAGACGCAGACTGATAGTTTGGAACGTGTTTGGAGCGTTCGACGATTTCGGGGAGGCCAGGTGAACAAGAGTAAATTCCAGTGTCAACGCTGGTTTGCAAAGCTTGAAGTGGTCCAGCTTACAGAGCGGACTTCCATAGCTTCAGGCTACAGTGTCGTGAGATTGGCGGGCTTCGGAAATGCTAGCGGCTGCCAGATCTTGACAGTGTCGACCTTGACCAGAATGGTCTAAGCGTCCGTAGATCCTTGTGTCCGCTGCTCAGATTCTCTATACATCCTGCCTCTGCGTTGCGCCTATTGATAGAAACACAGTCTGCTGATATGCTCTTTCCACTCTTCAAGTCTTCCCAGATCAGAAGCTGGTTCGGACCTGAACGTCAAGCAAGATGAGGCAGTTTCAAAAAGACTATCTCGAGCAGCAACCTCGTAGCAGGATTCTGGGCACTGCCATGACGCTGGAGCAGCTTTGCAATTTCCCGGAACTTCTTCCATGCTCATGTTCAGCATGAGAATCATCCTTGCAGCGTCCGTCAGAGCAGGCTGAGAGCACCCTCGCAACCCCCCAGCACGCGATCGACATGGCTGCACTGTCGTTCTCGTCTAGACTTGTTGGGGCCCCTCCACGCTGCGATCAACCTCCTCCGGCAGCATCGTGCGCCTGATCTGCTGATTCCATTCCTCCAGCTGCGCCTCAGTGAGAAGCGGTGAATCAATCTTTGCAGCCCTAAGCGTAGCGACAGTATCGTGATTCACAATATGAATGTCAAGAG
Organism: Neocatenulostroma microsporum; assembly: GCA_022814695.1. Classification (NCBI taxonomy): domain Eukaryota; kingdom Fungi; phylum Ascomycota; class Dothideomycetes; order Mycosphaerellales; family Teratosphaeriaceae; genus Neocatenulostroma; species Neocatenulostroma microsporum. The sequence goes on from JAKLLW010000517.1 coordinate 5,692, forward strand.
TTCGCAGCTGGCACAAACGAAACGCCGTGGTGCCCGAACAGACCTCATGACCAGCATCTCTTTCCTGGAGGTTGGCAGTATCTCCTGGGCATAGCTCAACATACAGTGTGACATGGCGTAGGCCTGTCAAGTCCAAAACGGTGTCCATTGGCATGCTGGTCCACGGCCGGTTCGATTGCTGCCAGCCCCTGTGACCGTTCGTTTGCGTCAGGTGAAGATGAGTGATGGCGGCCTGGTGCTTTGCTATCCTTTTGCGCACGAAGTCTTCTAGGCGGTCGGCATTGGGAAAAGCGAAGGTGTTGGCGTTGAAAGGGACCGTGGCAGCCTCTTTGTATTCCGCCTTGCAACTCAACAGGATATCGAACTTGAGTTCCCCGTTGCTTTTCTGCAACAGATGGATGCAATTCCTACGTCTAGATCCAAAGTACTGGTGACAGTCGTCCACAACTCGCCAGTCAAGGTGCTTTTTCCAGGACTCCGCTGCGGCCTCTGCTGCGGCTTCCAGTTCATCACGTGGTGTTCGCTGACGCAGCTTGTAGTACGCAACGTCTGATAATGGTGCCTCACAGAGTGTCATGGCTTCTTGCCTATCAAATTTGCCGGGCCTCGTAGGACTTGCCCAGTTTATGATGCGTCCGCCGAGAACGTATTCATAGATGCTGAGCCGTAGCTCCGGGGGCAGTGTCAGGAACGGAGGAGTCGCAGGCCGTTGACGCGCCTGGGCTCTCGTTTCTCGTAGAATGTCGCATTCGGGATGAGATGGGCGAGGAAGTGTATCCATCTTTCACAACTGAGGAAGGGGGAAGTGGAAGCGCAAGATCGAGACCCACATGCGAGCGGGACAGCATCTACGCACCAATGATGGAAAGTGCAGCAGCAAGCGCTTCACCAGTCAATGGCACTGAGAAAATCAGAAGGCTGAGTAGCAATTGTCATAAGTAGCACTCGAAGCTCTCGTCGCTATAGCCCACTCTAGTACCGGATTACATTGATGTCAATTTCTTGAAGGCGTCATTGCTGCTACCGTGCTGTTCTTGGTTTGCGGCCTCCACCGTCTCAGTAGAGAGCACCTCCTGCCCTCGTACTTGAGGCAAGACTTCCGCATACAGTGCTCTCAGACAGACCCGGTCCCCTCCACCTGCGTATTAGCCTTCGACGCAATGAGACTTCGTCTGACATGCTCCTCCCACTCTTCGAGCTCTGCCCTGGTAGGGATCATCGGGCCGGCGTAGTCTGAGCCAAGCGCAGCAGCCGTCACATCGCTGTCTATGCAGACTTCGACAGCTTGCAGCGAGCATTGCTTCAGTGTTGCCATTCCTGCGAGAAGAGCGAAACGCGCCTCTTTCGTCCGTAGCTCGTGATAATCACCAGGGCAGAGCTCGACGTAGATGCTGATGTGACGTAAGCCCTTTAGATCCGCAGCTACCTGATCCGGTAAGCAACCATCTTTCCACGTTGTTGGGGCCATTGCTGTCCAGTATCTGCCAAAGTTCGTCTGCGTCAGATGGATCTGAGTGATAGCGGCATACTGCGTCGGTTGCAGTGAGCGCACGAACCTCGGTAGGTCGTTGGCCCGGGAGAAGGCGAATCTGTTTGTTTTGAAAGGAATAGCGACGGCTTCCCGGTACACTTGTTTGCAGACAAGCAGGATGCCGAGGCCGAGGATGTTGGCAAGGTCTGATGGTGAGCGGCAGCCCTTGCGGTGCCTGTTGGAGTACATGCAGATGTTGGGGTCATTCGGGTGAGGGCAGTGCTTCTTCCGCCTTTCCACTACCGCCGTGAGTTCTTGTGGTGACAATGATGAGAAACGCTTGGGATAGTCCATGTCCTTCTCTCGAGCCTGGCAGACACTCTTCTTGAGTTTCTTGAGAGACTTGCCGGGTCCGCCAAAGAGAGGGTCGCCGATGTGGATGATGTGCCCACCAAAGACATACTCATATATGTTCAGACGCAGCTCAGGAGGCAGTTCCAAGAGAGGGGAACGCTCGCGCCGTCGGCGCAGTTGTGCTCGTGTGCTCGGCATCGTGAGTTTGTGCGATTTAGCAGAAGCGATCTAGTTGATCGACTACCCTTGATGTTGCTGTAACGCTTGATGCAGACTTCGCCAGGAAGATGTTGGTGTCGCGATCTCGTGGAAGCTTGAGTTATTGAAGATCGGAAGTGCAAGAACCCTTGCGACTGACAGTTCACATCTTTTTATGTGGGAGATGCAAAGCGTTGTGGCACCAAGCAATGTGAACCACAGTTCAAGCGGAAGTGAAAGTGGTAGCATCCGGGACACCGGAACAGCGAGGAAACACTGAGGCTGTCTGATCTCACGATGATGAGCTTGTTGTTATTGATCTTGGCACGGCGTTCGCACCCTGGGGTAAGTAATCCGATCTCTGAGACGGAGTATACGCTCTACGCCGTGTCGCCCGCCGGAAGTATTGACCGCTTAATCTTCTCCCGCCATTCGTACAGATCCGCCACTGTGAGGCATTTAGAATTGTGCAGCATTCTGCAGGGCATTGGATTATCATGGACATCGACGAAGTCAACCCTGACGGACTGCAAAGGGCATCCCCTCAAAGGCTCCAGGCCGGCGAACATGTTCTCTCGTCCTTCCCGGGTCGTGCAGTTCGCACCTTTAGGTTTGGGACGTTCCTTGTAGTCCCCTGGACAAATCTCGATGAATATTGCGATTTCTTGCAGACCACTGAGCAAGCTGGCCGTGTCTGGCGGTAGTGAGGTCATCAACCATCTTCGGAGGCCGTTCGTTTGGTAGATCAGGATGTTTGTGATGGCAGAACATTGCTTGGCGGAGAGAGGCCTTAGGAAGGGAACTATCGTCCGCGGGTCAGAAAACGTGAAGACATTGATCTCGAAGGGTATAGTCGCAGCTTCGTGATACAGCTGCCGGCAGGTGAGCAAAAGGTTGAGCTCATTGTGTGGGAAGGGCGAGATCCGGTTGTCTCTGCACGGAGTATGTCTTTTAAAGAAGTTGAGTCTGCCGACGGTCGTAGTCTCTGTCCCTGTTGCTAGGATTCCTTCCCTGGCCTCGCCATCGCGGACAGTGGCGAATGCAGCATCAGGTCGTTCAGCTTGGCAGAAGCCAACACGCACAGCTTCATCGGCTGTCGGTGCCGCAGGGGAGCCAATGTGAATCGTACGGCCTCCGAAGAGGAATCCATAGATAGAGATCCGGAGTTCTGCTGGAAGTCTCAGGAAGGCGCTTTGATGCGGCTGCGACAGCGCTTGCTTCTCTGCCATACTTCTTGCCCTACAGGTGACTTGTAGATTGCTGATGCGCCGAAGCTCTGGTACCGGAGTCTGATGAAAGTGGTGGAGTAGAGAAGAGGAAAGGACAGGCAGAAGTGCAAGATCAGGTTGACATGCATGTAAGCGGTCCATACTTTACACACCCATGCTGAAAAATACAGCTGTCAGAAACCTGACACTTGACGCGCACATGCGGTCCGGAAGAGCTATACTGTACACAGTATCTCAGCTCGAACCGTAGATGCATAGTAGCACCAAACGGACGCTAGATGCCTCCATTGCCGCCCCAGCCGGTTCGCCCTCACACCTCAGCTCCCCTCAACCTCTTCGACCTGCGCACCGGAAGCATCGTCTGCTTGATCTCCTCCTCCCACTGATCCACCTCTGCTGGTGTCGGGATAGGGACAACAACATTCAGCATCGGGAGTATATTAGGCGTGATGGCATGAATGATGTGCACCTTGACGGAGCGTAGATCGCATTGCTTCAGTGTCTTGAGTCCGCAGAACAATTCGTGGCGCGCATTCTGATGAGTGATAGCGGTCCTGTAGCGGTGGTCGTCTTCCTCGTCTTCCTCGTCTTCCTCGTCTTCCTCGTCTTCCTCGTCTTCCTCGTCTTCCTCGTCTTCCTCGTCTTCCTCATCTTCGTCCATGAGGTCCTTTGGACAAAGCTCGATGATCAGTGTAAGGTGTTGGAGGCCGGTCATCAAGGGCGCGACAGCGTTGTGTAGAGGCTGTTGCCAGGTTCTCGTGCCATGCAGTCCGTATAGCAGCAACTGCGCAATGCCAGCCGCCTGCGCCGGAGTAAGCGAGCGGACGAACCACTCCAAGCACTCTGGGCTGTCGAAGGTGAAGGTGTTGGTCTTGAATGGGATTTTGGCGGCCTCGTGGTAGATCTCTTTGCACACTAGCAAGATGCTGAGCTCGTTGTCGTCGAAGGTGGGCTTGCGGCTGGCGTTGCAGATATCGTGTCGCTGAACAAACTGGCCTTGGGCGTAGGTCGCGAAGGCCGCGAAGGCCTCAGTGCCATACTTTGAGTCTCGCAGCCAGTAGTTGTGGGTGCTGTGCGTTTCGCGGGCAGTCTTAGCATAGTCTGCATCGGAAATGTCGGCCTGGCAGCGACCAATGCTCGCTCGAAACCTGAGGAGCGATGGGTACAAGGGTCAGCGGATATCTCACAAAGTCTGGAGTGCTTTCACATGTCTGAAACGGCCTGCCGGGGGGCTCTACCCATCAGATACGTACCCTTGATGTCCATGGCCGAAGTGCTCGAACACGTGGGCACCACGCTCGAGAGGATAGCCAACGTGAATGGTACGTCCGCCAAGTGTCAGCTCGTAGATGTCGACTCTGAGCTCGGCTGGGAGCTTCTGGAAGGGAGATACGCCGCGCTTCTAGCGTGACTTTGCTCGCGTTTGCACCATGGTGAGTGCGTCTTCGTCTGTGGCGGCCCTCCTGGAATGATCAAGAGGTAAGATGCCTTGTTGAGATATGTTGATGTTGAAGGTGGAAAGTCGGAAGTGGTTAGAAAAGAAGCGAGATCGCTTTCCTCGTGCAACTGCGTTATCGACGCGGTAACCGCGCTGCGCTTCTCACTTTCCACCCTGCGATGTCCCCCTTGAGACAATCATGGATTCTTTGTACTCGCTGGGACGTGCAGGTGGAAGGTGTAATTGACGGAAGTGAAGTCGGCAAGCTCGATTCGCGAGATGCGAGCGCGTGCCCAAAGCGCGCTAGTGGTCGCTAGTCGTTGCTGCGCCGGCTAGCGCCTAAACAATGACCGCACAAAGTGCGAACGGCAGGAACAGTCTCTTCCCTGCAACAATCTTCTCAAGAAACGCGATAATGCAATAATACCATCAGGAGTCCTGAAGAATGACCATGGAACCGCCTCCCGCTTTCAAGTTTCCCGCGCATCCACCAGCGTTACAGCAGCTTTCGCCGGAACGCGTCAATGCAGCAGCGCGTACCATCTCAACAACGACAACAGCGAGCAAAACCTCGCCAACAACGATATCAGACGACGAGAGTGTCTTCCCGCCGCCATCCTCTACACATTCGTCGCCCACACGCAGGGCAAACCTCTTCGCCGACTTTCATCCCACGACACCAAAATCCAACCAAACAAACGGCTTTGCGCTCCCACAATCGCCTTCCTTGCCAGAGATCCACGCTTTACGCAGTCATGGACGGACTAACAGTGACGTACAAGGCCTCGTGAAGCGGTTTGAGCATTTGGATGTGAGGGACAAGGACGCGGAGAGTGTGGAGCGGAGACGGAAGCATGAAGCGGAACTGCGAAGAGCACAGATTGCGAGAGAGGAGGCGGAGAGCGATGTCAAGAGGTTGAGGGAGGAGGTGAGGAGGTTCAGACGGGAAGCTGAGGAGGGTAGGGAGCGGGAGAGGAAGGTTGGCAAGAGGCTGGAGGTTGTTATGGTAGGCTTAGATCCTTTGCGACATTGGCTATATGAACGAGGTGCTAATATACTGTGCAGGAAGACTACAGTAGTGCCAAAGACCAGTACGCCTCCCAGGCCGCAATCTACGAAAAGGAAGTCCGGCGAGCGAAGAAGGAAGCCTTCAAATCCTCTTCTGCAGTTCTGAAGCTGCAAGAAGAGCTCAAGTCCACCCGCAGCAGCCTACGCATCACACAGTCCGGTTTCGAGTCGGAAAAGCAGAAGGTTCAACGCAGAGAGCAAGAGACATTCAACGCACAATATCAACTGGCGGCCGCACAGGAAGAGCTAGACAGGCTACGAGCGCATCTCAAGATTGTAGAAGAGGAGAAAGAGGCGCTGAAGACCAGCCTGAAAGACGAGGAAGTTGCGAGAGTAGCTGCAGAAGGCATGATTGCTCTCCCGCCATCACAGGAAGACGATGACTTGTTCAGCTCGCCTCGCAAGCGCGAGCCACTCTCGGATGATAAGGAGAACATCGGTATTGTGCCGAAGAAGGCTGTGCTTGAGAGCAGGAGGCTGGAAGAAGAGCTTGCTCGTGAGCAGATGAGACGAGAGCACGCCGAGGAAATGATTGACTTTTTGGGCATGGAGTGCCAGTTCAGATGCTGTAGGTGTCAGACGACTGAACGGGACCACAACGACTCAGGCATGCAGATGGCGGGCGATCTCTCCTCGACTTTGAACAGCTTGATGGAAGGCATGAAGGCCGTTTTGGCACCTTCTGAAGAAATCGCAGAGTCGGAGAACATGGACGTCGACGTCAAAGTGGAAACGCCAGAGCCTGAGACCGGGGCGACGCTGGAAGAACCAGCTGTTGCTGAGGAGCAGTCAATGCCTGAGGAGGAGACTTCTCCGGAAGAGGCGGACCGCAGCATGACCATGACTGCCGACGAGACAGAGCAGCAGCCTGTTGTTGATGCGGAGATGCCCATGGCACCTCATTCGACGCCAGCGGAGCCCGAGGTGGAGCCTGAAGCCGAGCCTGAGCCTGAGCAGACGGAAGCCGAGCCTCAACCAAACCCTACTACACCCTTTCGCCACCAACCTATGATGCGGACGGTCACTCATACAACCACGATACCCATGCACTTTACACCAGTCTCCAAGCCTTTGCAGTATTCTATCGACGATGCTGAGAATATTCCACCTACTAGCGACCTCCAGGAGCCACTGGCGCGTACCAAATCGAACGGAGAGCCTACCTTCGACCGAGCTGCAGCTCTTGCAGCTATAGAATACCGCCGCGGTAGAGCTAAGAGCTTTGCTAGCGGTCACATGACTCCGAGAAAACAGATGTTAGATGGTGTGCAGAGACGTGATATCTCCGCGCCTGCTCTGGGTGGCAAGATGGCTGGACAGCCGAACTATGCCACTGGCGCGAGTAGTGTAGGGCGGAGAAGCGGCCGCAAAATGGGTTGATATCCCAGAATGTTTACGATAGGCGATGGCTCTCTGGGGCTCAACTTGGGTGTGTATACAGCGTAGGCGTTTAGGAGATAGGTGTTTTGTAGCTTTGATATTGTAGCCATCTTCGAGCCACTTAACCTCCACGATTCGTGTGCGATGAGCATCTTCTCCAGTGGAACAACTTACAGTTGGTGGGCGTGCTCGTCTACCAGCACCACGAGGATCTGGCCACGACACGGAGATGGCTCGCGTCTGAGCGACATGATTGACAGTGATCGCTAAATGTCCCCAGATATCCAGCGATGCTTTAGGCTACCGAGTCGCCTACCAGGATACTTATCAGACATTGTGCTCACGGAGATGCTCTCAAGCCCTTGTCATCTTCTGACAAGCCACAGGCAATTGTGCATGCAGCCAGCACACTCTATCACGCCCTTCAGCACGGAGATTATGTCAACCACCGGCATACCGTCACCTCCGCCTGCCCCTAAGTTGAACTCACTGAGGCGGATGCTGGGAGGCCATAGACCGCTGGCTTGCCGGAGGTTCATCTCTTGAGATATCACGATCCCTAGTTGAACCTCTCTCCGTTGGTGGACGTACTCGTCCGCTGGTCCCACGACGGCTTTCTGGTGACATGGAGATGCCTCGACATTGTGTTAGGAAGAACGATCGCCGCGGCTCATGATCGCAAAGCGTACAAGTCTGCTTTGGGCTGTCAAGACGCCGGTCAGCTTAACAACGACACGTTGCATTTGGGGAGACGCTATTCAGTGCGCCTTCCTACAGATTTAGTGTAGTAACAGCGAGGAGGACTAAGACACAGTAGACGCGATTGTGTTTGTCGGGTACAGCGGTAAGTATCTCCTCTGCATATACTATCCATCTATCACTATGCCTCTAGGGCATCAGCTCGCTAAGCCATTCTTGCTGGAAAGCAGTGGCTAACCACCCAATCCGCAGTGAGACTCTACTTCGCATTCACCTGGCTTAATAAGCTTGCTTCTCTCGAGCTCACGCTCTCGTCATCTTCCGGCAAACCAGAAGCAGCCAGCACATTCACTCGGCACAGAGATCTGGGTGCCGAGCTTGTACCATTACATCGACGTGCCTATGGTGCGATCTTACTGAGACACCTGTTGGGACCCCATGGCTCACTGATGTTACCGAGAGGGCATACAATTAGCAGACCTCAGTCATTTCATTGATCGAGTAAAGACTGATCCATCACTATGATAAACTCCCGGGCCGCCTTTCTTTCTCCATGAGTTGACTTGTCTCCTCATCGTGCAAGGAAGCAGGCATGGTCTGGAGGTAGAACTATCACCATCGGCACCACCCCTTACAGCCGTGACACACAGTTACATAGAGGTCGTACACATCATGACTCAGCTTTCTGTTCCTCCATCATGACCACACAAGCTTCTTTAACGAATAACCCAGGCTCTCGATGTATCCTGTACTCTTCCTTGCGTCCGCCACAGAAACAATATCCCGCTCCTCGGCCTGTGGCACTTTGTCCAGCTCTAAGTGATCGTGGCCGCGTTCCTCGCGTGTAGCAGCGGTCATCAACTTATGAAGCTCATCGCAGATGTGCTTCACTAGTTCCGGCTCACTCATACTACTATCCGCCTCTTTATCGTCCGCGCCTTTGACAGCCGAAGACTTGGGCGGCAAAGCCTTGAAAGCCAGCAGTCTGCTGTCGTCCTTCTCCGGTTCCGTCTGCTTCTGCAGCTCATCTTTACCACTGTTCTCATCTTCAGCCGTGTGCTCATTCTGTACACTCCGGGTGTTCGTTCGTACGATCGCCTTGCCCTTCGTCTGGTACCGCAGAGCAAAGCCCACGTTCTTCGCCTCATCCGTATGCGTTGGACCAAGGGTGCTGGTAATGTATGCTCCTCTCCAAACCTCCGTGACATCCAGCAGATCGACTCGCTCAAAAGAGCCGACTTTCTCTGCATCCCAGTCAAAGCGACAGAAATACAGCGCAGCATCCGTCAGCAGCAACACGCACTCCTCGAACGGCAAGCTGCGAAGCGTGTTCGCCTTGTGCGGACAGCTGAGCGTCCAACCAGCTACTAGATTCTCCTTCGGATCCTCCAGGACGATCTTGACACAGCTGTCGATGGCGTTCTGCCGTACCCGCCGCATATCAAGCGCAAAGTCCTGACTTTTCATGTCGGCCTCAAACTCCTCGAAAGCTCCAGACCCGATGTTACCCAGGGAAAAGTCGATATTGAGCTGCAGGAAATAGTCGCCGAAGATGTTGTTGTAGTATCGATTCAGCGTTAGGCTGAAGTCGGCAAGGGCACCGGTCCAATTGCGCTTGCGGGTGCGAGTAAAGTCGCCTTTGAGCGCCGCTGTGCCTGCATATTGTTTCGAAATCGCATCTCCGTTATCAGCCCATAGGGTGTTGAACCATTGCGTCTTCGGATCAGTCTTCAGGTCAATCTTGAGTCCAAGCTCCCCTAGCTGCTGTTGTAATACCCAACCACCTACAGCAGACTGCGTGACATTCGTCCTGTCAAGACAATCCATGCAATTTGTTCTCAAAACGCCAGTCTGTTGCCGGGTATCCTTATCGTCCTGCTTCACGATCCAGCCAAAAGACTTGAGGGGACCCTGCAGCGTCTCCAACAGCTGCGAAACGTTCTCGAACTTCATGCCCTTGCACGCACTGTGAAAATCGAACCACTCAAAGCCCAAGGCCTTGCCGCCGACACCACCATCATCGTTGAGCTGTCTCGCATGCCGTTCGAAAGCTTCACCAATGCTAGCTTCCGTCGCATGCTTGTCTACGAGCGATGCGACCTGTACTGAGCCGTACCGCTTGTTGACGGCTTCGAAGTGCTTCATGAATGCTGACTGATTGGTACCCTCGGAGCCGAACATAGTCGGCAGCGGCTTGAAGCTGTACGGGCTCTGCGAGAAGAACAGCGGTATCGAGCCTCGTATCTGTACCAGCGAGAACGTCTTTGCAGACGTGTCCCATGATTGAGGTGACAGTATCTGCTCTGTCTCGACGCTGTTCGCTACGTTGCCTTCTTCGTCAATGCCACGGCGGAGGTAGCGAAGGCCTGCTCGCTTGACTGAGCGTCGTGAGATCAGTGTGAGAAGGAAGCTTTCTTGCTTGCTGTTCTCAGCAGCAGTCTCGCCAGCCGGGGCTTCCTGAGCTGCCACGACCTCTTCAGGCTTCTGTGCAACCTCTGCAACAGGGTCTTGCTTAGTCCCATCTGTCCGTGCAATGGAGAAAGCTCGTTGACCCACAAAGCCTTGCATGAGTGGCAACACAAACGCATCTTGGCCCGCATTGATCAGAGGTTCGAGCAGGTGCCGGTTCCAAAAGAAGAGACTGTCGAAGCGTTTCCACAGCGGTAGAGACGCTGTCGCTGAATCTTTCTGCATAAGCGTGCCAGACAAGTCATACTCGTACGAGAAGAAGAAACCACTGGAGCTGAAGTAGAGCTTGGTGCTCTGCAGTATGCGTGGTGTGAGCGATTCGAGCACACTACGCTGCTTTGCCGTTTTCGAGCCGGAGCCCAGCTTGCTATCATCCTGGATATCTTCAGCTGGTATGTCCTCTTTCTTATCGTGCTTGCTCTCGGGTGCCTCAGCAGCCTGCTTCAGTTGCTCGTCCGTCAATCGCTCTTCACCAGTCATGCCCTGCCGCTTCCGAGCATCCGCCTTCCCACCGTCTTTGCTGAACCACTTGCTAGCGAAGCGACCGTAATTGCCTTTGTCCTGCACCACGTCCCTCACTACCGACGTACTCTTACTCAGTATGCCCTCTTTCGGCGGCTCCAGCGCAGCTGCTTCTGGTGCAGGCTCGCTGTCGGGTACCGCCGACGGTTCAGCATCTTCACCACCATCAGAATCTTCCGTCTCATCTCCAGCAGTACGATCTTGCTTTGATGCCTTGGCAGCCGTCGCGATTGCTCGCTCAGCATCCGCCCGAGTTGAGAGTGGTATGAGGGTAACGTCTGTGACGGAGTAGATAGGTTTGCCTCGTATCTGCGCAACCTGCTCACGGCGGGTGATAGCTATCAGATACGCACTTGCGACGAGGTTTAGCAGGCCTACGACTTGTCAGCCTTTCATGAGATAACCGTGTGAGATGCGCAAACTCTACCAAAAATGCCGTAAGCCTCGAGCGACTTTACGTTCTTCTTGTCATCAGCCTTGCGTGACTCTGATGTGATCGCATTGCTTTCACAAGCAATTTGGACGCTTTTACTGTTGTCATCGTGCGCGGCAATAGGTTGGAGCAATAGACCGTCCGCCGCAGCGCATCTGAAGCTTGGATTAGCTGCGTGCCACCTCTTTCACAATGTGCAAATGGTCACGGACATCAGAAGCTTGCGTGCTATCCCAGGCATATTGAACACGGAGAAGGCTTCTGCTTACCGTACCTATCGTAGACGAAGTCAATCCCAAGTTCTGCTTCCCAGCAAGAAAGAAACATTGGTGCGCGTAGTGGGACGCGCTGTGACGTATGCGGGGCATTGCGATCACATGCAAGAGACCTTTGTTCCCTCATCACTACAGATCTTCTAGGCTGGCAATAGCATCCTCCATATTGTCCACCGACAGCCTCACCCGCAGCTCTCTCTCCGACAGGATGTCGTAGACTTGCCTAAGTTCCCTCTGCGTCATACCACCGTCCGTGAATGACTGCAAACCGATGATGACCCAGGCCTTGCACCAGGGTAGATACCGCAGCCCATCTAAGAACACCTGCTTCGCTCTTTCCAGTGACTGTTGGCTGATACGCAACTCGAATTGGAACCACGCAGTCCACAGTACAAGCGAGTGGCCAACCTTGCTATCAGGAGCAAGTAGAGCTCGAGAGAAAAGGTTGCGTACAGAGTTGCCCGTCGACCCTGCAAGTTCCGAGTCGTAACGGCGAATCTCGCCGGCCATGGCGAGCGACCAGCCTATGACGGAGGCTTTTGTACCCGTCAAAACATCTTCTCTCAATGAGGCTCGCAGCCTGTCCTCAATGCTGAAGTGAACTTCGTTTTGCATGTAGACCTGCAGTAGCATTGTATTATTCGGAAAAAGGTGAACGCTTTCTGCCAGCTCAAGTCGAAGCATCGCAGGGTTGTAAGGCCGTCGTCGTTCGATGTGAAGCTTCAACAAGCCGGCGTGAGCCTGTAGCAGAAGCTCTTCTACGTTCGGTCGATCGATGCGGGCGAGTCGCGCGCGGTACTTCTGGCATGTTTCCATCCCCGACGCCAGGTCCAGCTCATTCGCGAGGTAGGCAAGCCACATATGGCACTCAGCATACATGATGGCCTGATCGAGCTTGCCCTGCTGCATGCTGCCCTCCCAGCCGGCCTCGAAGTGCCGAGTTGCCTTGAGTCGCTGAGATGCTGACACTGTGAGCTCCCTGTATGTTGAGTCTTCGGAATTTGTGATGCAGTCACACATTACTAGGAGACTTTGTAATACTTTACTCTCGCCACCGTCAGTGTGAAGAAGCGTGAGGACCCAGCTGTTCCACAACAGCACAGCGTTGTTCGCTTCGTCTTGCGGGAGGTCCTTGCTCATCTTGAGCGCAGTGTCCCATACCGCTTCGGCCTTTTCCAGCCTGCCAAGTCCTGCTTCTGTTTGAGCATAAGCGTTGTACAACCGGAGACTCGACGACCGGACTTTTAGTAGCTTCTTGGCTGTCTTGACTACATCAGACTCCATGAAATGCAGCCGATATGCTATCCAGTACTCCGAAACCCCATCGTCATTCTGCAAGGCGGTAATCAAACGTCCCAGCACACGATCTGTGAAACGAACCATCTCCAGTCCAGCTTCGCCAGTACGCAAGGTCCGATCTTTTAAAGGGGCCAATGCATGTCTGAAGAGAGTGAAAGATGTCCAACGCTCGTTTGTCAAAGCATCATGGCCGTGTTCGGTACGTAGATACTGATCCGTCTGCCACCCTCGCTCACTCACACTGGAGCCCGGCAAGAGTGGCAGATGCTGAAAGGTCAGCCACGCATTGGTGACTGCCACCTTCGGCATGTCGTCCAGCAAGGGCGCAATGATCTCCTTCAGATCCGAGAACATCACATACCTGAAGGGGTCATCGACAGCAGACTCATCATCCGTGGCGGCCGGGAGGTGCAACGCGCCCAAGAGCTTGCTTTCGGCAATCGCGAAGCTGTGAAACGGCTTGCTTGGATCCACCGGTGTTTGCTGATGCGTCGTTGTTCGCTTCGCGTGTCTGTCACCATGCTGAGCGTAATGAAGCCATCCTTGTGCCCCTTCTTCGCCGATACGCGGCACGTCGCTGTCCCAGAAGTCTTCTAAAGCGGCCAGGGCATCCCGTCGATCGGCAATATCCCTAGGGCGAAAGCAGTGATATTCGAGCAGTACCTGCCAAATCGCATAGGCTAACTCGTCATATCCTACGTCCCGAAGGAATGCCGTAAAACGAAGTAAGACGTGCAGCTGTGCGTACTTAATGGCTTCAGTTTCGTTTGCCGGCGCGCTCGTCCTTGCTTGTTGCAATATCCCGAGACAGCGAATATAGGTCGATTTGCAATGCTCATACCGAAAGTTGACATAGTCCGTTTGTACGAAGTCGAGATACTTCGTCCACAATGCGATGTTGCTTGGACACTGTTGTAGGGCTTCTGTCCACTTCGCCGTGAGCTTAGACCTCTCCCAGACGATGCTGCCTTCGTTCAGCATTCCAAGAAGCGCTCGCTCGTGGCCCGGCTTGCCTCTACCGATGTGCTTGAGAGCTTGTTCATAGATTGATAGACGGATGTCCGCTACAGTCCGCTGTTGACTGGTCGTAAGTGACGACATGTCTGTGCCAGGATATATAGTGGCGGCCTGGTGACTGATGAGTGCAAGCCAGGCTTCCATGTCTTGCGGATGCTCTTTCGTCCGTCGCACGAGAGCCGCATTCTGCTGCCGTACTACATGCTCAATATTGTCTGCACCATGGTCGTTGTCGGAGTCGGTAGCCAATTCGAGATCATCGTCCTCAGGGTCATTGCTAGGTTTCGCCTTGCCTTCAGTCGACCTGTAGTCTACCACACTGGCACCTGGCTCTGGGGTCTCGGAGCCACGCTTACGCTTAAGGCTCGAAGACAGCGAGATATATTCTTCTTGGGTTCCAGCCTCGTTGAGGGCAGATTTCGGCAGAATCACACGCAACTTCCGCTCGCTGGTCTTTGCCTTCGAGCTCAAGGGCCGCCCTGGCGGTCCTGCAGCTCTTCGATCGCGATAAGCGAGTACGACGACCTTGTCACTGCTCTCATCACGGTCGATCTTCAATGCAAAAGGCGCGCCGACGACATTCCCGTATCCGGTGCGGTGGTAAGCCGGGACGCTGTAGCGATGTAAGCTGCCGTACTCTACATTCTTGGCATCGCCGCGCCGGTCGACCATGAACAGGTTCGACTCCTCAAACTCGTCTGGAACGAATGCAGCCTTGGTACTGCTTTCGTGTTCCCCCTTAATGTGCTCGCGTCTCCCGCTTGAGGTATGCCGGTGTCGGTCAGGCTTGCTGTCCCTTCGCTCATCGTCGCGGCGACGATGGTGGGGTGAATGCCCATGCGTCCGGGACGAGTTGTCTGATCCACCTTCGGCATGTCTCTCGTGCTTGTCAACGCGGTCGTCGCCACGTTTGGTTTCCAAAGGCTTTCCAGACTTTGGCTTGAAGCTGCCAAACTTTGGTACCGACATCTCTGGACTCTGCTACACGGGTCAGTGCCACGTCGGCCATCTGGAACCTTTTTGATTGGACATACCTGGGGAAAGAAGTAGACAGGCCGTGAAGGTGAAGCCGACTTGCAGGCGCGCGTGTCCACAAGTTCTGGTCGGGTCAGGCGATCTGGCCCGCAAACCTAGACGTGATTGGTTCACGAGCGAACTCGAACTCTTGGCATCTGAAGATTCTCAGTCTGCAGTCTGGATTCGAGATTGTCGCATCGAACATCCAACTTCGTTTGGAGGCGGAGAATGTCTGGAAGATCCGAGTGAAGGAACTTGGAGTACTGGAGAACAGCATGGCGACCGCACTGCAGCAGCAACTTGCTGCCATCGCCGCCAACAGCACACATCAACTCGATCTCAAGGCGCAAAAGGCACGCCATGGCAAATCGCTACTCTTCGAGCCCAGGGACGCCGCATCGCAAAGCTTCGATACGATCTACCAGCTATGTCACGAGGGATTCGAAGAGCTATGTATGCTGGACGCCAGGTTCGGCTCGTTTGGAAGGAATCTGTTCAGCGAGCAGAGCAAGAATGAGGACCGGATACAGATGACAGCGGCGGAGAATGCAGAGTTGGACAAGACGATAGAAAGTTTTCTGGGCTTAGTGGGAGCTAGACTGCTGCTTAAGCCAGCTATGAAGGCTATGGAATGGCTGGTCCGGAGGTTCAGGGTGCAGGAGTACAACACGGAGGCTGTGCTCTTGACGTTCCTACCATATCACACATCGCACATCTTCCCGACGCTGCTGTCAATCCTGCCGGAGCAGCTGCCGCCGATCTTCAGGTTCCTACACCCTTACGTAGCGTCGCTGCAAAGCCCGCCACGGCATGCGGTGCTCGCGGCGGCGATCAACAACCAAGGCTTCTTCTCCGCGTTCAGCCAGTATGTGCTTCGAGTGGCAAAGGCGAGACATCAATCTACCATCCTGCTCGGATTTTGGGCGAGCATTACAGCGCAAGCGGTCAATGGCATGATCGATGCTACACGATCCGGACGGGATGCTCTTCGGAAGCAGCGCGAAGAAGATCTGCTTACTCGGGTTTTGCCAATATTGCAGACTTCCCTCAGCATCAAAGGTGTGTCTGACCTGTATATGGGTGCATGCATGATCATGATCATCCTTGCCACCAAGGCATCGCTGGAGGACAAGGCTCTAAATGCTATGATGGCTGCAGTCGCGGGTGCCTGGACTTCACAAACCTTGGATGAGGGTTTGATGTGCCTGGCAGTTATTGCGGAAGAGAAGAGGAATGCGTCGTTGCCGAAGTCTGTGATTCGAGCAGTTCTCAAGACGGAAGGATCAACAGAGCGCTTGAGGTCGCTTTCGCAAAAGCACCGCACGGACAAGCTTATGCTGTGTCTTGCATTAGGCGCCTTCGATTATAAGCAATCTGACTCCGGTATTGCTGGGCCTGCATATTTCAAGAGTATCATGGCCGAGGGACTTTTGCCCGGAAAATACATGTCCATGCTTGTTGGCGAGCTGCTCATCAGAGCCAGAGAAAGTGCAGCGGAAAGTACCGAGGCCACATCCATAGTCGCTTTTCTTACGGAGCTCGGCGACAATGCTCAGACTGCTACCTTGCTGCAAGAGGCCGCTCGCCGTAACAATGTCAATCTCAGCCAGCTACCACCACAGCTAGCCATCACCGATGCAGGCTCTGGAGCCGAGCAAAATCTTGAAGACGACGATGCGGCCGAGCCTATGGAACTTGACGAGCCGAAGAATGTACAAGACGATACGCTGGGTCCCGCTATCAGCGCGCTTCCGGAATTGAGTGCCGACCATGAGTCTTTCCTGGATGCTGCCAACGATACAGTCTTCCCACAGTACCTAGCAGCATTTGAGATTGCATCCACCAGCGAGCAAGGTGTACGACGCATTGCCAGTCTACCGACCCTAAGACGGGGTGGGTGGGCAAAGACGTCAACCTTCCTCTCATTCCTGGCTAGGGTATGGTGCAGCAGCCCGCAAGCGTTCACCCGCGCTAAGGCGCTTGGAGCAGCTACTTCGCAGCTGCAAAGCGACGCAAGCCCGATAGATATGCAAGCGCTCCTACCATACGCGATTGCAGCATTGGCCGATGACGCGCAGAGAGTACGACGTGCTGCCGCAAGCCTTTGCCAAACAATCGCGGATTTGTATGGCGGTGTCAATGGCAAGGACAAAGTGGCCAAGAACGTAAAGACGTGGTGTGCGGGTTCGGTGTACGGCAAGTCAGACATCCATATTATGCCTGCGCAAGACGCCCACAAGTTCGTCACCACAGCCATCGCTCCAGTCGTCGAAGACTGTGTGCTAGATGGTGGGCACATCGTTCGCGCGCTTTCAGATGCATTGAAGGGATCACAAAGCTCTGGGCATACGCCGGGAGGCAAAGACAGCAAAGAGATGAAGAACGCGCTTCGTACTGCCGTCTGCGACTACTTGGCCAACCATGTCGTTGCAACGCCGGTACTGACTACAAAGTCCCGTCTGCTGGCCGTCCTGGGTTGGGCGGGCAAGGCTGCGAGCGCTGCTAGGAAGACTGTTCTTGTCCCATTCGTCAAGACGTGGTGTACACTGGCCTCGGATGACCTGCAAACTTCGCTGTCTGTCGAGGGGATGTCAAAGCGAGAGCTCGATCATGCGATCATTGGCAGCATGTCCTCTCGCAGCATGGAGGAAGTCGGCACCTTACAAGCCATTGCGGCAGGCAACGGTACGGCCTCACCAGAGCTGCAAACCATCGCTTTCGAACATCTGCGAAGCCTCTGGTCTTCCATGAAGCCGACTTCTCAGATCACACTAGCGGACTGGCTGCTCGATCTTTCGGCCGGTGATACCGAGTCGCAGGCTGACGCGCTCGAGATTCTTCGCAATGTTCAGTATCCGACAGAGGTACTTGTGCATCTCGTGGAGAGCCTACCCAATGCTTCTGACCTGCAAGACCAGCCACCTTCAGCGAAGAAGCGGCGGACAAGTAAGGTCGATGCGTCACAGCCAAGACCTGCCGACAAAGCTAAGGTGATGGCGGCTGTCAAGCGCGTCACGCTTGTTCTCGAGCTCGTGGAAGGCGCCAAGCCGGAAAGGCATCCTCAGCTATTGAAGGGTCTCTTCAATCTGCTCAGCGAGTTGCACGACTTCAAGACACTATCAGGCTCGCAATTGGTATATTTGCAAGGCGTGCTGATGAGCGATCTCCTCTCTGTCGTCAACGGCCTCAAAGCAAGCCCAGCTGCCGACATTGACCGCTCAGTCATCCGCGCAGATCTGATCGTCGAGTGCGTACGGACGACTTCAAGCACGCAAGTGCACAACACCGCCCTGCTGCTAATATCGAGCCTTGCAAGTTGGGCACCCGAGCTGGTGCTTCACAGCGTCATGCCGCTCTTCACGTTCATGAGCACCACGCTGCTGCGGCAGAGCGACGAGTTCTCCGCCCACGTCACAGACCAGACGGTGTCGCGGATAGTACCGCCGCTTGCTGCGTCCCTGAAGAAGCGTGGCAAGGACCTCGTGAGCGGTGCCTCAGAGCTACTGCTGAGCTTCACGGCTGCTTTCGAACATATTCCGTTGCACAGGCGTGCCGGCTTGTTTCAGCACCTGGTGCAGACGCTTGGCGCCGAAGAGTCACTTTTCGCGGTGTCGGCCATGCTGGTTGAACGCTACCCGACCGACGACCGCGTGCAGCCCTTCGTCGGTGAACTCATGGGTTTCTTCCCCGTGGCGACGCAGTTGCAGGCCTTAAAGCGGTATCTCGATCTCGTCTTCGATGCGCTGAAACCAAAACGCGCTTTGTCAGACGTCATCCTGGCAATGGGCGAGAAAGACGCAGCGCAAGTTGAGGAGTCAGTGGACACGCTGCTGGAAGCTTTCGCAAGCCTGCTGTCGAGCAAGAGCCTGCGTAAGCGGGTAGCGAAAAGTTTTGGGAAGGGCGGCGCAGAGGCAGATACTCTGGGAGCCATATATGCTCAGCTTCTGGGCAAGACTATGCAGCTTACCCGCGATCTTGCGTCTAACGACGACCTCAAGGATACCGCAGACTCGGTGCTTACAGCACTGCTCGGTCTGACGCCCACGAAAGGCTTCATTGAGTCGAGCGCACAGCTCATGCAAACCGGCTCCGACGCTACTCGCCAACAGGTCTTCCAGTCACTGGAAGCTAGAGTTGCTCAAGCTAAACGTGGCGATGCGACTCTGCAGCAGACGTTCTTGGAGGTGCTGCCCAATTGCTGCATCTTCATCCACGCCGATCAACCTATACCTGTGCGCCACGCTGCGATTGCGTGTGTTGATCAGATCGCCGAGAAGTATGGAAAGGTCGATCGCAACGCTACTCTTGACGCAGCGCAGACGGTGGCTGGCGAGGCTGCTCTCGGAAGTGAAAACGCCCTGCTTCGGACAGTCTCGATTCTCTGTCTTGCCACCATGGTGGAGGTGCTTGGTGACGACTTCATACCAATCCTACCGACCGTCTTGTCGAAGGTGTTGGACTACGTGGAAAAAACACAGACTGCAGTGAAACTCGATCTACGAGTGCTGAATGCTGGGTTTGGCTTCGCAAGCGCTATACTCGACCACCTCGCGTGGATGTTCTCTCAGAGCTACCTGGAGCGCATGCTGCTCATAGCCGGACGTGCTGCGCTACCGATAGCAGCACAGTTTGGCTCTCTGGCAGCGAAGCGGCTTGACGCAGAGGTGCTATTCGCGGCTCTTGATGCGACCTTTGAGTCAGTCACCGCTCTTGGAGAGGATGCGTCCACGCAACACTTGAACACATTGCAGAGCACTGTCCAGCACAACAATCGGGCGGGTATTATCAAGCACTCGCAGACGCTGTTCAATATCATACTTAAGGCTTTCGATCTGCGAAGGATCAAGTACTCGTACGAAGTGCCCGAAGAGTACGCTGATGTTTTCAACCTGGTAAACCAAGTGGCAATGGACATGACTCTCAAGCTCGATCCCAAGACCTTCCGGCCGTTCTTCATCCGCTTCGTGGAGTGGGCAGTCAGCGGACTACCCAAGAAAGAACGCAATGGCCGTATCATGCGCGCAACGAGCTTCTACAGCTATACCCACCTGCTCTTCGAGAAGCTGCAGGCCATCGTAACAAGCTGCGCCAGCTTCCTGCTTGAAGATGCCGCGGATAAGCTGAACACACTCACGTTGCAGACGGACGAAGAGCGCGAGCTCCTCAATCTTGTTCTCCAAACCCTATCGAGCAATTTCAAAAACGACCAAGACGACTTCTGGCAGGCCCCCGCCCACTTCGACGCCATCGCCACTCCTCTCCTCTCTCAGCTCGAAGAAGCGAAGATCGTACACACCACCGAGTACATCATCCCAGCCATCACCGACCTGGCAGCCGCGGCTTCGTCGCCGGAGCACCATAAAGCTATGAACACGATGATCATGCAGTTCATGCGAAACGACGAAGCGGAAGTCAGATTAGCGGCCGTGAAGTGCGAGAGAGCTATTACGGAGAGGTTGGGACTTGATTGGTTGAGTTTGTTGCCTGAGATGTTGCCGTTCATTAGTGAAGCGCAGGAGGATGATGATGAGGGCGTGGAAGCGGAGACTTTGCGGTGGGTCAGGCAGATTGAGGAGGTTACTGGGGAGAGTTTGGAGGGGATGTTGCAGTAGATGGAGTAGACTAGATACTGTAGGGACGAGGCTTGGTGACATTAAACATGGCCGCCCTCTCTAGAAGTCGACACGCCGAATCTACTGCTGTATTGTCCTATAGATAGTTACGGGAATCTGAATTATCAGAGATAACATCTACCTATCTCTAAAGATCTGTAAAGGGAGAAAGCGCTATCTGCCTTCTGTTGCGAGGCTCTCTCGTAGACTCGCGATAGTCCTGTGCACTTGGGATCGTGAGCGGCAATGTTCGATGTCACCGACCCTCGGGATCAATCATTAGGAATGAGGCGTGAGACTGCTTCAAACACTGTCATTAGCTACTGTATACGCTTGCCTACGCTGCAAGGTCTGATGCTGTCCCTCCCTCCCTCCCTCCTGGTGCTTCCCCGGCGCCGTCGCTGAACGCTACACACTCAACAAAGCAGGTATGCAATTTCTCAAACGAACTGTTCATCCCTCTCCAGATGCTTCCCGTACGTCGTCGCTGAAACGATGCACAAAGCAGGTTATCCAAGTTAATCGCACTGTCCCCTCCAGGCTCTGTCTTCAGTCTTCATGCTCATACTATAAGCCCTTCTTCGAACCCTCCATCCTCTGGACCTTGCTGACTGCCTTCGCCGTCTCGGTTGCGGACTGGTAGATCAGATCTGCAATCAACACATCAGCATTTCGTCTTCCATACCAGCAAAGAGTTGTGTGAGTTGACTTACACCCAGGAATAACAATCCAAAACGCATTAGTACCCACAAAGTACATCCAGAAATAATAGCTATCCGGCCTCGAGTAGCTGATGCCCATGATGTAGTGGTCAAAAGCACTGGTAGCGTAGTACAGCGCGTCTCCGTAGAACTGTCCCATAGACACAATCATCTGGATCGGGTACCGCAGAGGGTGTCTTAGCATGATCATAGCCGCTACTGCCAAGCATCCTGGTCCCCAGCAGACGGCTGTCACGGTCTCCATGCACAGCACGAATGAGTTGTTTGTGAGGTATCGAGAGTCGGAGAAAGCGTACTCCTTCCACATCTGCCCTATCAGAGTCTGTTTCGCGGAGAGGGTAGCGTAGTTGTAGGCGTAGTATCCCTCAAAAAAGAGGTGAATAGCTCCGGAGAGGACAAACCACATTATTGTCGTGAGTTCGCCGCGGGTGAGGGTGCGGTCCATTCTTTTGGCGATGAAGTAGGTGCTGGTGAAGAGGATCGTGCAGGCGCCGAAGAAGACTGTGAGGAGGGAGAAGACGCTCCATTCGTTGGCTGTCCAGTCTTGGAGTTCGAGGCCCAGAGGGTAGTAAGGGTGGAGGGGTTCGGAGAGGACTTTGGAGGCGTTTGAGGCCATGTTTGCGGCGCCGTGGATGACGGTGTCTGCCATGATTGAGCGGTGGTGGTGGGAGTGTTGATGCTGGTGGTTGACTCGTATGCTGTCGCTAGAAATTGTCGCTGGAAATGCTGGTGGGAGCGATGTTCTTGTGTGCTCCTCGCGACAAGCTCTGTCTGCTTGATGTTTGTGTTTGTGGAAGAGCAACACTAAACAGCAAGAAAACTTCGTCCAGATCTTGGAAGCACCTGGCCCAACGCACGCGTCCAATGACGGAATGGCAGTCTCGGTGTATCAACCGCTTCCCCAGGAAAAAGTTCGTTGCTATGGCAGCGACTGTTTATCTGCTTGATCAGAAGCCGAGGCGGTGTACGATGGATGAAGTGTTTGCTATCGATATATGAGTACGACGCAAATGACACCACGAATCGCGTCTCATGGCCGTATGGTTCGACTCCTGAGCAAGGCACAGTGACACCCGCTCATACCTCCCAGGGTCAGACCCGCATTCCACACGCACATGGCGAGACCCAGCAAGGCCCACCCGTTCACCATTCACGCAGACGCTGGGATTCCCACGCCGGAGTCTGAGTATGGACGCACACTTGGCGATCATCTACCACCTAAACAGGACGATGTATTCATAGATGATGACGACAGAGAAGAAGACTGGGAAGAACAGAACAGCGCTGGCGAGGATGGACACCATGAAGCCTACGATGACCAGACAGAAGATGAGGGAGACAGAAGGGCATCTGCCATCACGAGGACGTCTGTCTCCTCCCTCCCTGAATCCACCTACCAGACCGAAGAGAAGCCATACACGCCTCCCCTCATCCGACCCTCGTTCATGCGACCGGAGTCTGTCCGGCGTATGCAGATGACCTCCCCACCACCCTACCGCAGCAGTCCTAGGCAGTCAGTCCTGAGACATTCGCGATCAAGAACAGGCACACCGCAATCTATTCGTTCAGCGCAAGCGAGGGGCAGTCCACGACCGAGGAGACTGGTTAGTGAAGAGACCGAGGAGGAAGAGGAGAAGAGACGTTATCCGCTTGTGCTGCTGCATGTTACACTTCTGCCGATCGTTTTGCCATGGAGTGGAAAGGCTATGCAGGAACTGCTACCGGGCAGTGTGCTGGACAGCCTCCAGCTCCTAAAGTCCAAAGTTTCTGTACTTGTCGCCGAGCGAGGCCTCCTGCTACCACATCCGCGCGAGGAGTACGAGTTACTGGAAGAGCGGCTACTGGAGGCTCTGGAGCTGAAAGAAGAGCGCATAACAAAATGCGGCCACTACCGAAACAACCGCGACTCCATCGACTCTTCCTCGAGCGCCGAAGCCAGCGACTCGGGTCTAGGATCGAGCGTGGAGAGCTTCACAGACGGCGATCTGTGCAGAAACTGCCATAGACACGTCCACACTTCCAAGTCCGGCGTCGGTACGGGGGGTAGGAAATGGTCAATCAAGGTCTACGCTGCAAACGGGTTAATGCGCGCTCCAGCCTGGGCGGCGGCGTGGAGTGAGATGGAGAGTGTGGATGTTGAGATCCTGCCCTGGGTCGACGAGGGCACGAGGAAGCTGCTAGACGCGAGGCTTGAGCGGGAGACGCTTGAGCAGCGGAGGGCTCAGGAAGCTGAATATGAGCGCAGGGCAGCAGCGGTCAATGAGTCGCCATGTCCTTCACCTGCTCGCCCGTCCTTAGCACGCGCGGAGACATACGACCGCCCTCCGATCGAGCCCGAGACCACCGCACCTCTCGAGCACACCCCAGCCGCTGAGCCACCGGGACCCGCGCCAGCACAGCCCGAGACTGTCGCGAACGACCTGCCGCAGATCTACAAACCCTCTCAGATCCCACTTTCGGTGCTGCTGAGGAACTACGTTTTCCTCCTAGCGCAAGATCGACGAAACGTCGCGATTTTCTTCCTTGCTTTGCTTGCGTTGTGGTTCGGTACGCAACGAGGTGGAGTGACAGGAACTGCGTTGGCGCCTGTGACGGAGAGGGAAGGTGTGCAATATGGAAGCTCGGACGCTTTGCCTTTGATAAACACGGACACGATCCTAGAGGCTGGGGAGCCTGTGGAATCAGACACGAAGAGCGATGAAGGTAGTCTGCTCTCACAGCTGGGGCTGACATCTGAAGATGAGACGAACGATTCGAAACTTACTGAGGAGGAATCGAAGTTCGTGGGCCTGGACCAGCCGAGTGAGGTAGATTCACAGCCAGAGGCTACTCTGCAAAATGAAGACGTGAACACACTACCTTTGGTGACCATGGAAGCGAACTCTGAGACGACAGAGCATCCAGAGCCAGACACCAAGAGCTTCGGAGGAAATCTGGTGGCGCAGCTGGGATGGACAGCGGGAGATGAGACTGGGCAATCGGAGCCTTTCCAGGGAGAAGAGGAACCTGTGAGCGCCGAGCCACCGGCTGAAGGAGCGGCGTCGGACGAGGACGTTATGGAAATGCTGAGCGACGTGGTATGAGGCCTCCGAGGTATTGATTGTTGATAGCGATGGGATAGCGAGCGAGGCGTCTGGCGTCTATCGTTCATGACCAGTGGGGCATACAGTACAATAGCATATCTTACCGCCTTACCCCGCAAGATGCTGTAGCGGATATGCACCCCACGCCTGTCCCCGCATGTTTGAGGTAGCCTTTAGGCCCTTTACTCAGCAAAAGTACAGTCAACACCACTTCTTTAGTCCACACACACAAGATAGAAATGACTACTGTGCATATGCTGACTCGGGTCCTTCCATAGACATAAATCTGGATCGGAAGATCCAAAGTGAAAGATATCCCTCGAAACTTGAACATTGTAATTCTTGTATTCACTCCAATTCCAAACAGTCCTTTGTAGCAGAGCAACTCTTATCAAGAGCAACAATGGCACCTTCGGCAACCATGATCACTCATACGAATGGGTCTAACAACCTAGAAGAAGACAAAAGCGGGTCCATCAAAGCCATAGGCACTGGATATACGAAGAAGACGCCGCAAGAGAAAGCCAAGCTAGTGTACGAGCTAGCTATCGATACCATCAAGTCGAATTTGCACAGAATGGGGCCCCTCAAGGCGCTGCTTGAGATCGAGATGACTGGAAGTGATGGCCCACTGTTCCTTGATGCCCGGGGGGAGCCCAAGCTTGTCGCCGCTGTTGAGGGACAATCTGACTGCCAACTCAAAATCAAGCCTGAGTATATTGTTCAATTCGGCGAAGGAAAGCTTGAGCCTCGATACGGACTATTCAAAGGTATGTATTCCGTATCTTTGATATCTGGTGTCACTAACATTCCTCTAGATGCATTCTTCGACGAGAGCTCCTTGCCAAAGGGTCGAATTGCTGTTGCGGTCAAATTTGCGGATTATCTGACGCCTATGAATGTAGCTCATCCCGTGGTGCCAGAAGGTGTAGAGCTTCCCAAGCCAACGCACAATCTCGATCAAGTCCGCGCTGACTTGAAGAAGTTTGGGTACGGATTGGTGAAGAATGCACTGAGCCCAGCGCAGGTTGACACAATGAGAGAAGCAGTGAGGCAACAGGCTGCAGGGGAGGTCGAGGCAGGTGTAGCTGCCAGAGACGGAGGTCCCAACACACCCAACCAGCGCATCTGGACACTAATCAA
>JAKLLW010000518.1:0-31104 GCA_022814695.1 Neocatenulostroma microsporum
GCATGTATAGTGGATATCGGCGCACAGAAGACGAGCATCTCCTGCGTCGAAGATGGCATGGTTATCGAGGACTCACGCATCAATCTCAAGTACGGCGGTTCTGATGTGACGGGGACATTCGTCAAGATGATGCTTTTCGATCGGCTCAACTACAGCGACATCAATCTCATGCGGCGGCATGACTTCTTGTTGGCGCAGGAGCTAAAGGAAGGGTTTAATACGATGAGCGATGAGAACATCAGTGTGCAGGCGTACGACTTCCACCTGCGAGCTTTTGGGCAGCAAACCAGGAAATACACGTTCAAGATCTATGATGAGGGCATGCTGGCGCCTATGGTAAGCTCGCGCCCCCTCGACTGCTATGGGTCCTCGCTAACACACCGCAGGGCTACTTCCGGCCTAACATCTTCGATCATTCGGAGAAGCTAGCAGGCAGGCACGAGCTCGTACCGCGGTCCCGCGACCTCTACAATGGCCATCCAAACGACCCTGTCTCCAAAGCGCAGCTGGCTGTCGTACACTTTGTCAATCATCACATGCCGTCCGCAGTCATGGCACCACCGGTCCAACCTGCACGTCTTCTACCTACGCCCATGGTCCCGACGCCCAGCAAGCAGCGTCCCCTCGGCATCCCGAGCCACGTCAATGGCGACGCTGAAAGCACACCACGCTCTTCACCAGCCGCCTCGCCACCTCCAGAAGAAGTCGGCACACCCCACCCAGCCGGAGACGAAGCGAACGGCGACGACACAAGCGAGCTCAAAGGGACTTTAATAGACACCGATGTCATCGACCGTACTGTCCCTATCATGCCACTTGAGATGGCGATTCTCACGTCCATCAACCACGCTAGCGGCGGCGTTGATGAGCGTAAACGCCGCGATCTGCTAGGTAGTATCATGGTCATTGGCGGTGCTTCCAAAACTCCTTATCTGGGCTCTTATCTCGAGATGAGACTGCGTGCCGCTCTGCCGCAGTACCCGAAAGAGATCTTGGTTGCTCCGCCACCGAGAGAGCTGGATCCGGCGGTGTTGGTGTGGAAGGGCGCGAGTGTGTTTGGAAAATTGAGGATGACGAATGATAGTTGGATTGGAGGGTTGGAGTATGATCGGTTGGGGAGTCGGATTCTGAACTATAAGTGCATCTGGCACTGGTAGGGGGACTACAGAACCTTCGAGGGGCTTGGTCGTGGGTGCGCTTAGTGAGCCTACGCTGTGATGATGATTTACATACAACGTTACAGATTGCAGTCGGCTGCTGCGTAAAAACAGTTCAACTAGTTGAGGCGGGCTGTGTCACCAATCAGCTAGTACGATGTACGTGAGAGAAGCTCATATCTAGACCAGCAGCTAATGGCCTGTCTGCTGAGTTCCACCTCTCTTTTCACAACGATCGCCTTCCCAGCACAGTAATTGCCGTTTCTGCCGGCGGTCTTTGCAACAACTGGTGCCTCTGCTCGGTGCTCGATGATCGCCTCCTGCCATGCTGATTTCCCCCGGGTAGCATATTCAATCCCTTGATCGCATCTGGTCCGTGAGCTACTCAATCACACACCAGCGGCCTTTTGACTACTTTCAGTCTCTTTACGATGATCGCCATCTGTGCGCCAGGTCACCCCCTCCTAACGCATGGGTCACTATGCTGTTCATGATACTCTGGTCTTCAAGCTACTCAGTCGCCCCCCAAGCGGCCTTTGGCTATCTTCACTTGGCAGCCTGTATGCTATCACGCAAATCTCTGAGCTCGTCGGCCCCTTCGACATGCATCAAGTAGTCTTCTTCCCATGGGTTGTTCAGAGACCGGATTCCGAAGGTGTAAGGCCTCATATGGCGATACTCCTGCTTGCGGATCCGGACGCCGTGTGGCGCTGCAAAGACACCGACTCCGCGATGGGCACTGCACGTTTTCCTCGGTGTAGCATTGAGATCGACCCAGCAGCGCCGCACAGTCCATTTAGGTACGCAAAGACCTGCCCGACGTTTCGCACGCAGACTTGCCAGGTCTTCGTATTGGTTGCTGCAGAGACGGATCTTGGCCTCGGCGGCGAGGCATTTACGTACCCGACCGTCCTGGTGGAGCTGTTCATCACTGAAAAACATGCTGGGATGCAGCTCAAGACACGAGGCGCAAGCTCGTAGTACTACGTCCAGAGGTACTGTCGTCCCAGCTTTGGTCTCCTTTTCCGCTAGTATAGCCACGCGATCTCGATCCAATCTTTCCGTCGTCAAGTAGCGGATTTTGCGGAGTTCAGATCGCACTGCAGGCACGCCAGTCCACTTACCCAAACCCATATGCCGTGCCATCCGGTCAAGATGGAGTAGGTCAAGCAGCTGGTAGTCGAGCGTGAGGAACAGGACTCTGCAAGTCAAAGCCAGGCAGATAATATCCTGCGGCTCTTCCAGACATCCTACTATCGCTAGCAGCATCTCGTCCGGCAGCTGCTGCAATCGGCTTCTCTACTGTTCCATGGTATTGTCTCGTGGAGCTAAAACTATCCTGTCGAATGGCCACTCCACGCTACCGCTGAGCCATTTGGGTGGCGCTTCTAGCCCACAGAGCTGCCCTTCCATCCCTGGGCGAAGGAACCTCAGGAGATGTGTGACCGACGCAGGCACTGCGGTGTTCCTCACCGAGACATTCTGCTCATCCGGAACCTCACCACAGCAGTCGTCTTGTCGTGTTTCACTCGCGAACGATAGTTCTTCCAGTAGGGCTAAAACGTCATCTTCGTCGTGCTTGTGGTCTGGCGTAGCTGATCCCAGGGCGATTGCAGTCATTTCGCCGTTCGCGTGCATTATATCTCGTTTCTGTGGCTGTGAAGTTACTGTATCTATCTCTTGTAGTGCGAGAGCAGAGGGATCAGATGGCAAAGAAATAGATCTCGTGTTTACCAAGATTGTCCTCGGAACAGTCATACTCCGGCTGGAAGACATCAGAGTCATGTTACGAAGCCTCGGGATGAACTGAAACGTACAGAAACATGCTACCCAAAGTATGTGTGCTTCATGGCGATGGAGAGCGACATAACGATAGATCTGACATACCATGGTAGAAGAGTAAGAGCCTGCTTTTGTACGCACGAAGAGCTGCCTATGCGCCCTCCAGGGCCATCCAAGGCGAGCGCCACCCGCCTACAATGTACTCCCACAAATGCATCGCTATTGCAGACTATGCCACACCTTATGCCGAATTGTCTACTCGCCTTCCTGAACGACAGCATCACCTTCCTCCTGCGCTCTCGTTGTAGAAGGCTCCGGCGAAGTCACGTCGGTAGCTTTGTGACCCGCTCCCGCCGCCATCTCCTTGGTCTCCTTTGCTTGCTCCTCTTCCGCACTGGCCGGCGCGGGCTCCGCGTTGGCCAAAGAAGCCGCCATTTCTGGCTGGATCTCCTTTTGCTCTTCAACTACAGCAGGGCTGATGGACGGCGGCGGCGCATCTCCCTCGGCGCCGATGGCTTCGCGTGGGTTGGCGCTTTCGTCTGACATGCTTTCAGACTTGATGAGCATGGTTGGCTCTTCTGCATGTTTCGTCTCATTCGCCGTGAGAGCCTTCTCCAACCCAGTCGTGGGTGTATCTGTACCACTGGCAGTAGGTTCCGCATCAAGAGCGGTCACCTTCAGCTCGTCGCGCTCGTCAATGTGCCAAAGGGTCATGGGCGAAGAGAATGAGAAACCCGAAGTCTCGGCCGCGGCTGCGGAAGGCGAGGCAGCGGGCTTGCGTCTAGCTGGGCCCTTGGCTCTGCCTTTCCTGGCATCGGCAAGAGGCTCCTTGGCGGCTTCCGGCGTCGGCTCTTCGTCGGCAGCCTTGGGTGGCGGACCTTGCGGGCCAAGCTTGAGGCGATTGTTGAGGTCGTTCATGAAGCCCTGTTGTAGTGCGGCGATCTTGCTGCCAGTGGGCCTTGCGGGTACAGCAGGCTTAGCTTTGGGCGCAGGTGGCGATGTGACTGTCTCGTCACTTGCGCCTGATCCAGCTGATGTCGCTGACGCCGTTTTCGCGAGCGGAGCGCCCGCAGCTTGGTCCGAATGCGAAGGCCGCGCTGGGCGTGCAGGAACACTAGGCTTGGGACGGCCAGGAATTGTAGGCTTAGTGCGGTCAGGCACTTGTTGCTCGCTGGAGCCCAGATCGGGTACTTCTTTCTCCCTTGGGTCCTCTGGTTCAGGCTTGATCTCCTGAGCCAGCTTACTCTTACGCTCTGGCCTTGCAGGGATATTCGGCCGCGCCTCCTGTGTGAATCCAGTGGTAGCTCTCGCTGCCGGGTCGTCCTGGCTGCCAGGTATCGCAGTAGTGGTGGGCCGATCCTCAGGCGGGCTTTTAACCTCATCCATCTGCGGTGAGCTCACGGTGGTCACTAGACGCATACTGTCCGGTGTATCTTCCCAGGTGTCGCTGCTCTGGAAGCGCTGTAAATGGCTAGGCCTGGTGGACTCGCGCTGTTCTTCCAATACACCAGGCTTGAAGTGAGGCTTGGCAAAGGTCTTGCTATCGCTAGTCATGTCGTGATCATTCTGGGTACGGCGAGCCTGTTCTTGCTCCGGCGTCTCAAAGATCTTACCCGGGTTGCCTTCTGCGGCGGCGATCTTCTCTGGTGGTGGCTCAGGCGTCTCCACGGTCGTCTGGTACTGCAACGAGCTCGGCGCGTCCTCCCAGGTATCTTGGCTCGGGAAATGGTGTTGTGCCAGCCCTGGCCTCTTTGCGAACGGCTTTGGCTTCTCTTGCTTGTCCTCGCCTTCTGGGAAGAGTGGCTCATACTCCTCGATCTCCTCCAATGGTGTACCCATACCGGAGCCATGGTGCTCCTCGTGGGAGATGAAGCGGTGTAATGCTCCTCCATGGTAACCACTGCCGGGTCTACTGGACGGACGGCTCGGTGCCTTCCAGCTGTTACGGCGGCTTCCAGGAAAGTCATCACTGTCATAGTATG
This sequence comes from Neocatenulostroma microsporum, assembly GCA_022814695.1. Classification (NCBI taxonomy): domain Eukaryota; kingdom Fungi; phylum Ascomycota; class Dothideomycetes; order Mycosphaerellales; family Teratosphaeriaceae; genus Neocatenulostroma; species Neocatenulostroma microsporum. The sequence continues at coordinate 4,922 of JAKLLW010000518.1, forward strand.
CATCCTCCGCGGTACGCGAGTCTTCCGGACTGATGGCAGGCTGCAGGAACGCACTGCTAGGGCGTTTCTGCAGCTCGTCGGATGCCAGAATGGGTGTGCCTTCTCCATGCTCGACGAACAGCCCGCCCGCCTCCTCAGTGTTTCCGCCGGTCGGCCCAAGATCCAACGTACCATCATGAGCTCCACCACCTGTGACTTTGTCGCCTCTTCTTAATGGTCCATCGACGTGGATCACGTCATCGTCTTCGCTCTCCAGCGCCCTGTCACCAGATGCGAAGCTTTGCTTTCTCAGAGGCGACGCGATTGGAGCCTGTTGGCCGCTCGACATGCGCTTCTTCGTATCGCTCATAGGAAGCGGCGAAGGTTTCGGTGAGTTCATACGCGATGCCCACTGATCAGTAGCCTCAAAAGCAATCTCTTGAGAAGGTGTGCCTATCGCCCTCGGTGAGGTCCCTGCAGCACGTATTAGTAGGCGGTGGCGAGACTGTCCACATGATTCACATACCCATGCCAATATCATCGCTCTCGGACACTAGTCGGTTCAGTTGCTCACTGCTCATAGCATTCTCTGGTCGCAGCAAGAACTGGCTGTGTCCTTCCTTCAAAGCCTCATTGGGATGTTTGGCCAGCCAGTCTCGCTCGAACTTATCCTGCGGCGCGGCGCCATGACCGTGGAGGCCGTAACTTCCAGGTGGTAGGAACTCCTGTCTCGAACTCCTCTTGCGGTGGTGATTGCGTTGCGACCCATCGTTGAAAAAGCCGATACCGGACGGGAACTGAGTCTGCGATGGCGCGGGAGAAGGAGCCTGAACATCTCCTGCATTTGGGTACAATGGGATCTGCATCCCGATCTCCGGAATGCCTTCCGGGTGCTCAGACGTGTCATGGACACTCGGCGGTCTCGGTGTGCCCTGCAAGCTCGCACTCGAACGGTTGAAGCTCGCCTTGGCTTTCAACGGGTGCGGTTCGGTCGAAGGTACACGGCGGAGGTGGTCATCGTACGTCCTGCTCGTCACGCGACTGAGCGGCGTGCTCGAGTCGGATGGCATCTTATGCACATCGTCGTCGGGCCTGGCTCTACCAATGCCCGCCGCTGCGGCCTGCGTCGAGTCAGTACGAGTGACCGTGGAGATCCGGCTCTTTGCGCTTGACTGAGGGAGCGAGGCTTTGGGTTGGTGCAAGGGGACGTCTGCTGATACGTTTCTGGTCTGTTCTGAGACGGCTTCTTCGGCCTTGCCGGTATCCGAGGCGCCATGGGCTTCTGCTGGAAGCTGGTCATAGCTGGTGTATTCAACGCCCTCCTGGCCAGCCTCGAAAGGCACAGCGAGGGTTGAAGGACGACGCGGCTTCTCTTCCTCGCCGGCGAGAGTGCTCGGTGGATTCCAGCGGCCATTGCTATTGCCATCTCCTTTGCCATTGGGCAAGAAGTTGAGGGGCGAGCGGGTATACGCCTCGCGTTCTGGAGAAAGGTCGCTGCTGCGGGCAGGACGAGGCGGGATCTGCGGAGTTTCAGGTTTGACTGCCGTGGGACCAGCTTGAGCGCGAGCTGGCCTTGGTGGAATGGTCGGCGCAGACATGGTGGGAGTGGTGGATCGTGATCAATCAATCAAGATAATCAAAGGGGGAACTGCTGGATTGGTTAGTCCTGCTGGCTGTCGGCGCCCTAGATCAATGATTGCTATTTGCTGAAGGCCACGTCTACCGCTCGTGAAGGGCTGGCTGGCATAAGCTGACAGTTGAAGTTTGTGAAAGGTGCTCGATGGTGGTACAAGAGCGTGTATGCAGGCCACTATGGTTGATCTTTTGACCGCTCCTCGGAGCTACATCTGAAGCTGCAATGTGCCCTGGGAGCTTCTTGCATGGCCTCGAACTCGAGCATGCCGCCCTGCATGAAGTGCTGATAAGATGGAATCGCGGCAATGGTATCCTCCAGCTCACCTTTTGATATTAGTTGGTTTGTGAAGTGAAGAAACAAGAGTGAGGCAGGCTCGTAGTGCTTGCAATTGTTGCACAAGAGTGCGTTTGACTTGAGAGTCAGGTGGGCAAAGCTTGTGCTAAAGAACTCGTTCCTGATTGACTAGAGATGACGATGCATCGATCGACGCTCGCTTGGCGGCCAATGACAAGGCTGAATTTTGACCCATCAAAGCGCTTTCCGTCGGCTCGATTGCACCGATTGTTTCGTTGCTATGGCCTGAAACTCCCATCGATGCTTGCGATTGCGCGGCTTTCGAGAATGAGGCTCGGTATCGAGAATCGACCACACTCAACGATGCTCGCCACAAATGCCTCATGGACACCTGGAGCAACAACATGAAATGTCTGACCGAAAATCGCTCTTCAAGAACCAAAAAAGGCGTGATACTTTAACCTCGAAATCGCGGGGCAATAGTGGCGCTCTCCGCGTGGCAGTGAAGAAACACTGTGCGGGAGAAGTCGTGAACAGGGCGGCCAAATGTACCCATCGTTGACCGGCATCCAGCGACCTGTAGACCAACCCGTACGATGCGGCATCAAGACCGACACCCCTCAACCTAATGGAACGTTGTTGTTACCTCCAGGCTATCAAAGGGAAACATCATCGACAATACCTCATTGTTGTCACAGCGTGCGCTTCGACCAGAACTTCTTACACCCCCGCTCATGCTGCGCGACGCCTTTCCTCGGACGCGCGACTTCTTGATCACCTGCAGCTCACAAACTTCATCAGACCAACCAGTCTTCTCTCCGCGGTCATGCTGTGGAGCACTTGAGACTGTTCATGCTCTACATACTCATGTCGCCATAGCTCACACCATTCCGGCCGCTGTACGCGCCATAATGCCCTATAGCAAGCCCCTGAGCTCCTCGGTTCTACCTAGAAATACCGCATTTAGAGCACGTTTCAACTGCAGAACTCCATAGGATCGACATCGTGAGCGATATATTGGATACCGAGACCGAGCTTGCTCTTACCAGAGTGGACCTTGGACGGCATCATTGACCTGGCGGCCATAAGGTGGTACGAAGTTGGTAACTTAGTTAACGAGTATATAGGCATACTCAAAATCTTCTCCCAGGCTCCTTCTAATACCTAGCTACGGACCATCGGCCTACAGAGTTTACTGGAGCCACCCCAACCAGCCATCAACATGCCAAGGAAAAGCAGCGAAGCCGCCTTGTACCTTGCCCAGTTCCACGCCTGGCAAAGGACACCAGAGACGGCCTCCAGAGCTCGATCACCGCAACGCACACAGCCAGCAGCGGACAACGGTGCTCTATCAAGCAGCAGCGGCAGTCGTAGGAGAGCAGGGCCAACCAGCGATCCCACCTTTTCGACTACCTCTACGACTGCCTCAAGCTTAGAGAGCTATCGCCGACCTTAGCAGTCTCGCGGTTAGTGCCTTGTCATGTTGTACCGACAGCCGCCATGGTACCGCTCCTTTCTATCCTGGCTTTCTGGACCAAGATCTCCGGTCTGCAATTGGGGTGGGGTGGGCGGCGAGACCGGACCTCAAGGCATTCGATGACTACGACAAATTTGTTAGGAGTCGTCACCGGACGAAGCAGGGGGTGCGCTCCTCGGTCTCGGTAAGGCATTGTTCAAGGCGCCGGAGACGAAAGGACGATTCAATTGGTGTGCTAGTGTGGCACTGGGAAAAGCAAAGAATCTAAAGTTTACAGCTTAACATAACTCTTAGCTGGCGTGTCATCTGACAAGTCTCCCGTCGCCGTCCAGTGCTTGCGTACGAGTCGCTGCTGCTCCGCCTCATCCGCCAGCGCAATCGCCATGTCCGCGACCGAAATGCCAGTAAGTCTGTTCTCCAAGGGATTCTGTTCCGTAGCTGGCACATCCTTCAGCTTCACATAGTCGACGGTGATGTCGTACTGCCCAGTCCGCCGACCTGGCCGGTACATTGGCGGAGGCGACGCATACGACCACTTGAACGACTCGTTGCCGTCGAAGAACATATAGCTCGTCCTTGCCGCACGAATGAATTCCGAGGCGCGATCGCCACCTTTCTGCAATGCTCCCTCATACTCGCGGATCGCTTCATGATGACTGTCGTTTGCGGTGCCAGATCGCAAAGCCAAGCGGGCATTTCGGTACTTTCGCAGTGCGCCACCCATAGGACCTAGTCGCTCCTCCATGTACTGCGTGTGAGCTTCACTGTCCGCGATGGCTCGTCGATACGCCGGAAAGAAATACGGGGTGTCGCCGAGGACTTCGCCATACTTGCCGCCGGGAAAATGCAAGCTGCCGGCTCCGCCGACCATGATGAAGTAATTGACTTTGGCGACCTTGATGGCGAGGATGATCTTGCGGACTGTCTCGACGAAGGGCACTGTCTCCTAGTCAGCGCCTCTTGTCCCGTCTACGGAAGCTTTGGGATTCATACTGTACTGTAATGCATCTGCTCCGGCAGTATGCGGGCCGTACTCGCTGATCACCACGTCAAGATCTCGCAGCAAAGAGCCAAAGTCTTCGATGGAGAGCTTGTCGATGTCTGCTGGTCGCGGTTCGTAGAGCTTATGTTTGCCCAATTCCTGTGGACGCCGCGAAAGGCCTACGACATGATGGCCGCGTTGGATCAGTTCGGCACATAGGTATGACCCGCCGAATCCAGCAGGGCCAATGACTCCGATACGCATCTTGTCCGGTTTAGAAGTGATGATGACTGGTGATTGATAGGTATGAGGTTTTGAGATCGAAGGGTTCAGTCGCTTTCTCCTGGTAGTGCACGGCCGTCGTTGACAGCCCACAGGCCGACACCACTTCTCATACCAGTGCCTGCCTAGACATGCACGGGTGATGTTGTGATGTTGTGCGGTTGTTCCTTCCCCACGTACATATGCATATGCCGGATGCGGGGTACAAGGCTGGAGGAAGTGTGAGTGTATGAGTGTGGGGTCGACGATGTACTGCAGTAAAGTACAGTAGCTTGACTGGACCACACGGCAACGTGCAGCAGTCTGACGCAGTCCTAGAGAGCCAGCCCGCTCAATTCACTCGACCCGAGCAGAGGAGCAATGGCGGAGACTGTAGCATTTCTAGGTGAGCCCTGAGACTGAATCACCGAAGTTGCTGTCACTCTCTAACAATGGCGTGACAGGGCTTGGAGCCATGGGCTACCCTATGGCAGTCAATGTCCGGCGGAAGATGGCGCCGGACGCCACCCTACAGATCTACGACGTCGATAGCAAGGCGTGCCAACGCTTCATCAAGGAGTGCGAATCTTCCGGACCGATCAAATCAGCAAGCTCACCGAAGGAGGTTGCTACTGGAGCCGGCATTGTTATATCGATTCTTCCAAGTGCAGGTATCGTCCGAAAAGTGTTCCTCGATGAGGCTGATGGCGTTGCCGCCGCGCCATCAATTCAAGATCGATTACTGCTGGAATGTAGCACCATCGACAGCCAGTCGGCACGAGATGTAGGCCAAGCGATGGCCAAGGCTGGCTGGGGGCAGTACATTGACGCTCCTGTTTCGGTGAGCTCATCCGTCTACTCTCACTTCTTCGGAGAGTGTGCTAAACGACTCGTGTCAAGGGAGGTGTGCCTGCAGCGCAGAGCGGCAGTCTTGCCTTCCTGATTGGACATGCCAAGCCAGACGGTAGCGATGTCGTCTCCACGAAGACGCATGAAGTTCTGTCCATGATGGGTGACCCAAAGAAGTTCTTCTGGGCCGGCAAACTGGGAGCGGGACTGGCCGTCAAAATCAGCAATAACTACCTTTCGTGCTCGATCTTGGTCGGCATAGCGGAGGCAATGGCAATAGGGATCCGGAGTGGCGTCGACCCGGCACTCTTACACGACGCGATCCACAATTCGACCGGGCAGTCGTGGATGATGGACAATGTCCAGCCTGTGCCTGGCATCTTACCACACGTGCCAAGTAGCAATGGCTATAGGCTGGGTTTCAAGACGCAAATGATGATCAAGGATGTGTCGCTGGGTGTCGAGGCTGGTGAAGCTGTTGGTATCGAGCCATCGATTGCTCGGGCAGCGCTCGAAGTGTATAAGAAAGCCGCAGTGGATCCTAAATGCATCGTAAGTCTACATCCGCAAAGCATGTAGATGATCAATCGACGTGCGCTTACGAACATTCTCTGCGGCCAGGACCGAGACGGCTCTTCTGTCTACCTCCACATCACGGGCGAAAATGACGAACCAAGCTCCGCCAAGATGTAATGTCCAGATATGCCGATGTCTGGAGTCGACTTTTGGTCAAGTGCGGGCTCTGAGAAGAAGTAAGGGCAGTGGCGTTGTGGTTGAGCATCTACATGGAGTTAGAGAAGCGCGCATGGTTCCCGAGTATCGCCTACTTGTAACCGTTCAAAACGCTTGGCCCAGCGGAATAGCCGCTTTTGCCTTCTTCAACAACTCCTCGTCGACCAAAGCCAACAGCACCCGATCTCGGCCATCGATCAGAAAACTACCATCATGCGCCAACGCAACATGGAACCCATACTCCTCTTCCATCTTCCGCAACCGCTCCAAAGTCCCATGCGCCGCCGGCACATCTTGCTGCAAACACATCTTCTGCCCACCAGCCTCAAAGACAGCAAACTCCGTCTTCCCCAAGTACAAGTCCCGACTATGACAGCAGTCCCCAGCTAGCATCACATACTCCCCACTCTCCAACCGCGCCGCAGCGCAGAGATTCCCTGGCATATGGCCAGGAGCCTGAATAGCCCAGAAACTGCCATCGCCGAAGAAATCCATTGCTTTCTCGAAAGCGCCGAAGGGAACCCATGGGCCTTCTAGTTCCGTCCAGCTTTCTGTACTGCGACCTGTGTTGTCGAAGAAACGGCCGTCCCATTGGCTAGAGGGGTCTTGGAAGTGGCCTGGACTGCAATGTGCGGAGGTGCCTGGTCCGAAGAAGGTGTGGGCGTTCGGGAAGGTTGAGGAGCATGGGCGGCAGTGGTCCCAGTGTGCGTGGCTGACCATGAAACTTCGTCAGTTGGGTGCCTGTGTACGTGCTGGATAGTTGAGTAAGTGATCCCACCTGAAGATGACTGTGTCGACTTCCTCTGCTTTCCATCCGCATATCGCTTCGAGCTGCTGTGGAATTAGAGTGCCAGGGCTCGCGGGCTGTACTTCGGGAAAGATGACATTGTTCGTGAATTCCGGATACGACTCAGGCGCCTGCTCGATGGGACGACTGAGTTTACGTTCCCGAGCTTGAGGATAGTTGCAGTCTTTCTCACTTACATTCTCAATACCGAGATCCCACACCACCCTCCTATTGAGACCCTTATGGTGGATAGCAAAAGCCCAGTTGTAGAGCCGGATCGTTTCATCTGGCGCGCCTTGATCGATCTTTCGTCTTTCGGCGACGAAACTCCCGGCATTGAGTAGATGGACTTCCACGTGCCCGGAAGAGGCGGGCAGATCAATAGCTTTCGATTGCCCGTTCATCGTAGGCGATCAACTGCAGTAATGATAGCAATGCTGTCATTAGTTAGAACAGCACCATTTGATTGTCGGTTGTCATCTTGGGACGGTTCCTACCCCACGTCTGGAGACCCCACAAGGAGCAGCCTTGCAGCATAACGAAGGCAAACTGAACGCATACCTGATGCACAGCAGCCGACAGATCGACGTCTCCTTATCAGTATTTGTACATCTTCCCACGGATCTGCTCTTCAGTATCGTACAGTATCTCCATTCACATGTACCATCATGATAGATGCGCTCTCACTTGCACTACCGAGGTCGCTTCGACCGCGAATCTCAGCCGATCGCGAGGTTACCCTCCTTGATGTCCTTCTCGCTGAATTGGGCCAAAGGATCCTTCTTATCGAAAGCATACTCGGCTCGCTGTTTGCGCGACATCTTCATGATGTTGTACTGTTCGCCACCGAGCTTGTTGCCGATGGAGTAGCTTTTCTTGTATTCGCGCAGCTAAAAGCCTTGTCAGCCATCCATTGCAGGTACCAAATTTTGGGCGTATCCTACGTTCTTCGTCCAATTGAAGTTCTTCTCGACCTTCTTGAGATCCTCCTGGGAGCCTTCATCCGCATTTTCTAGGGCTTTCTCAGTGCTACTGCACCCCACGCTCGCCAGATCAATACCAGCTTTCTTCGCGTAAGCGAGCAAGAGAGGTCGCCACTCCAGCTCTTCTTCAGGGGTGCCGTAGTCTTCTTGGCCGTACGACCACTTCAGATAGAGAGAGATCACGAGACCAAGGTCCTTTATCGCGCCGTCCGCTTTGAGCTCGCTATCATTGTCAATTGCGTTCAACGTGATCATGACAGCGCATCCGAACAAGCCAATAAGCTTGCCAGTCCGCTCGCCATCGTCCATCATCTGGAAGGAGCTGCCGTCGGTGGTATTGATCCAATGAGCGAGAGTCGCGATCAGAGCCCACATGTCCAGCAAAGAGGTTGTGTCCTTGTCTTTGGCATGTTTCGTCTTGGCTTTATCAAAATCGGCGAGCTGTGACGGCCGTTAGAACACGGTTCAAATCAAAGAGCGGGAGAATATGGGAGAAAACGTACCAGATTCTCGAGCAGTTCAACAAGACCGTACCAGTGGAAGTCATTGTAGATATACATGTCGAAGAGATCCGGGTTCGTGTAGTCTGCATACCGGATCCAGTCCGTGAGCATACTCCAACTCTTCCATAGCATTACCCATTTCCAGGTAGGATGCTCGCTCGCTGGTTTTGGGAACATCTTCGCTTCTTCTTCATTGTCGCCATCTTCCTCATCATCCTCGTCTCCATCCTCGTCGACTTCGTCATCGACTTCCGGGTCATACTTGGACTGGCACCAGTATGTAGCATCGAAACAGATCCAATCGTGGGGTTGCTTGGATTCAATCTCCGCATGCTTCTTCTGATGCTCTTCTTCGTGAGCCTTCTCGGCATCCTTTTCGGGCTCCTTGTCAGTGGATTTCGCGGCTTTCTGGGTTGGCTCCGGTGCAGGCGCAGACTCCGTGAGCGTACGCTTCTTCGAGCCTTTGGGAGGCATTGTGGAAGTGAAATGGCTGTTTCTGTATGACAAGAAGAGCTTTGTGGAAATGAGAAAAGACTGAGGAAAGACAAAAGAGAGACAGAAACCTCATCGGCACCCTGATCGACGGTTTGTTGTGTCAGCGCCATTCGCGTCTACGTCATATCGTCGCGTCCTCATCGCGTCGTCCCGTGACGTGAAAAGTTGAGTGATGGCCATCGTCGCCGTCTCTAGGTATTCAGTACGCCGATCACCAGAGCCAATTCATTGTGGATGTAACGATGTTCAGTGCTGTCCTCCCAAGACGAAGGTCTCCACTTGCAGACTGTTCCTGTCACCCTGCCATTGGGATACCGAGCTAACTTCATTCGTTCTGATAAGGATGCGATAAAGCTGGAGCTGCAATGAAAAAGTTCCCTCAGTTGCTTGTGACGCAGCAAAAGCTTTTCTGTAAACACTTCGCATCTCCGGCGCATTGCGATTGATATATCACTCCCTCACTCGCCGAACAACAACCTATACTCTGAACATATACACATAAAAGCAATCATGGCGAAAGGAAAGGTCTGCTTGGCCTACTCTGGCGGTCTGGACACCAGCTGCATCCTTCGCTACCTTCTCGTGAGTCGCAACTCCTATCACTTCACTTCACTTCACTTCACTTCACTTCGCCCGATACTAACAGACTGTAACAGGATGAGGGCTACGAAGTCATCGCCTTCATGGCCGACGTCGGTCAAGAGGAGGACTTCCAGGCCGCAAAAGAGAAGGCGCTCAAGATTGGCGCCAGCAAATGCTACATCGAGGACCTTCGCCGCGAGTTCATCGAAGAGCTGTGCTACCCAGCCATAGCCTCCAACGCCATCTACGAGAACGTCTACCTCCTCGGCACCTCCCTCGCCCGCCCAGTCATCGCCCGCGCCCAGATCAGCGTCGCTCAGAAGGAGGGGTGCTTCGCCGTCTCGCACGGCTGCACAGGCAAGGGAAACGACCAAGTGCGCTTCGAGCTTGCATTCTACGCGCTGCAGCCAAGCATCAAGGTCATTGCGCCGTGGAGGGACCCAGTCTTCTACAACCGCTTCAAGGGCCGCAACGACCTGCTGGACTACGCGAGCGAGAAGGGTATCCCAGTCACAAGCACCAAGAGCAAGCCATGGAGCATGGACGAGAACCTGGCACACTGCTCGTACGAAGCTGGTATCCTCGAGGACCCAAACACGGCTGCTCCGGAGGATATGTGGAAGCTTACCACCGACCCTACCAAAGCGCCCAACGAGCCAGAGGACTTCACGCTACACTTCGAGAAGGGCCTTCCGGTCAAGCTTGAATGCAAGGAGGGCACGAAGACAGACCCAGTCGACCTCTTCCTCACCGCCAACACCATCGCCCGCAGACACGGTGTAGGACGCATCGACATCGTCGAGAACCGCTTCATCGGCCTCAAGTCCCGCGGCTGCTACGAGACGCCCGGCCTCACTATGCTGCGATCCGCACACATAGATCTCGAGGGCCTAGTCATGGACCGCGAGATCCGTGCCCTTCGCGACCAGTTCCTTACTTTCAACTACGCGAAGCTCCTCTACAACGGCCTCTACTTCTCTCCTGAGCGGGAGTTCCTGGAGGAGAGCATCACGGCCTCGCAGAAGAACGTCAACGGTGCTGTGCGATGCCGGGCGTACAAGGGCATGTTCAGCGCTATCGGCAGGTGGTCGGATACCGAGAAGCTATACGACGAGAGCGAGAGCTCCATGGACGAGATCGGCGACTTCCAGCCTCAGGACACTACCGGCTTCATTAGCGTCAACGCCATCAGGTTGAAGAAGTACGGCAAGGCGAAGGAGGAGAGCGGGAACTCGTTGGTGAAGAAGCACTAGAGTTACCAGTACGAGAGAGTAAAGTGGCGAAGGAGAGTGACTACGGTCCGATGAGTAACGTGCGACGGCGTTCGTGGGTTTGCAAAAGAAGCGAGCGTTCATAGCGGGCGGTATGGCGGTCAGCCTCGCCAGATACAACGCGTGCCTATCTTTGATATGCTACATTATAGCTTTTCACGTTTCACCATGTTGACGAGAGGGAATAGGTCGAATCACGTGAAGTGCTGAGTAAGCAGAGCTGAAGTCTCAATTCTGTAAGCTCGTACTCCTACGTACACGACTCTTACTACGACACGCTTTCCCGCCACTCTTTCTACGTTCGAAGGACCCAAGTCAAGATGCCTCGAGCTGCATCATGTGCACCATGAGAATTAGGCGGCTTCACAAGTTCGACTGTATCCTTCGTACACTGTAATTCTGCTCATCCACCAGACACGCCAGCAATGCGCAACCGGTGCGCCCGCAGCTGTTTCCGGACTGGGAGTGGACCCACCGCATGAGACGAGCCTGACTGGCTCGGCTTTGGCTCCCGATGGCTTCCTGCGACGTATGCAAGAACCTGAGGCCCGAGGATCAAAAGAGATTCCTGAGAGGCAAAATCGTTCGCCTCTTCTTCACATTGGGCGACGTCTCGCAATCTGCGCGAAAGGGCGATTGTGCTGAATGTCGCCTTCTGCACCAGGCTCTGGAGTCTTACATACTAGGTTCTCAAGAAAAAGAAACTCTCAGAATTTGCCTTACATTCAAGAAGGGAGAGAATTTGCTCTTGGAGTCTTGGGATAAACGTTACCGAGGATTCGTGCTGTACAGGCCGCTGGACGAGAAGTTCGACGACCGAACATCGTCTATACCAATAACTGTACAAGCTGCTCCGGTGGTCGCATCCCATTCAGACTCATCACAATGTCTTGCCCGTGCTGCGAGATGGCTGGCGGATTGCCGAGAGAACCATGCTCTCTGCTCAGACGATACTGCACAGCCCTTGCCAACAAGGGTTATAGAGATCGCCCAAAATGCGGACGGTTGGCAATTGAAGTTGGTTGACGGGAAAGAGCGGACAATGCCCTACATGGCGCTGTCGTATTGCTGGGGAGCATCATCCTTGCATCGGGCCGTGACAACTACCACGGCGAACGTCAAAAGGCATCAATCATCGTTGAACCTAGCAAGCCTACCTAAGACTATCAGAGATGCGATCTTCTTGGCGAACAGCTTAGGCTTCTGCTACCTGTGGGTCGACGCTCTTTGCATTATTCAAGACGATGACGAAGACTGGGCTTACGAGGCTGGCATGATGAGCCGGGTATACAACAACGCGGCATTGACGTTGATTGCCAGTCGAGCAGCTGGGTCCTCAGATGGACTGTTTGGGGAGCAGGACTTTAGCGATACTATTGGGAAAGTGCCTTACAAAGGGACCGTGGTGCACGTGAGACGCGACTCCCGCATTCACGTCGATTGGAGAGGAGACGACCGCGAGCCTATCACCAAACGAGCCTGGACTTTCCAGGAAGCCGTGTTGTCGAGGCGAGCGCTCTACTATACATCACATGAGCTTGAGTGGCGCTGCAATGAAAGGCAGGACTGTGAGTGTTCCGCTGGTGACCCCTACAACGGATCCAACATCGGCACCTTTTTGGAAAGACCAAAGCCAGACGAATCCAAAAATATATCTAGCGAAGCAATTCGATTACAGATTTCGCAGGCCATGCAGCACGTCGACTTCCGCAGCCTTCGTGTTCGAGCAATGTTCGCCAGCTTAACCCCAGACCGCGCGTATGACAAGTGGGGAGGCGTAGTCGAGGCCTATTCCGGACGCGAAGTCACATTTGACGAAGACAGGCTCACGGCACTCTCTGGTTTGGCAAGACAGTTCGCCGCGGCGTTGGAGGACTGCTTCGGGCTGAGCGACACGTATGTCGCTGGGATGTGGCAAAGCCGCTTAGCGAAGTCCTTGCTCTGGACTGTTCTGAAACCCAGCGAGCGACCCGAGAATTGGCAGGCGCCCACCTGGAGCTGGGTTAGCGTGAAAGCAAGAGTCTACAATTTGCGCTGTTACGAACATTGCTTCCGAGTGCTCCGATGCCCTACCACTCCACGAGGCCCCAACCCGTACGGCCAAATCCTCTCCGCTCAGCTCACGCTGAAAGGGCCTGTATTACACTCACTCACACTGGACATAGCGGGGTAAGTACATTGCCGTGCTCGCAAAGATTCAGAGAGCATTACTGACAGATACCTTGGATTAGTCCCGAGTCAACCCCTTTCTATACGAACGGTAATCTAACTGTCAAGTCCCAGCACCTACGCTTGTGCTCCTTCACGCCCGACGTCAGGTATGGTATCGGCAATGAACCCCAGACTGTGACAGCTCTGATCCTCGATACTGGCTCAGCTACGCACGAAATTCACTACCTCATGATCTTGATACCAGTTGGAGAGAATGGGAGTCCGCCGTATGCACGCCTCGGTATCGCTAGCCTCGGCCAGCTTTTCGTGCCAGATTCTGGCACTTGGCCCGCAATCAAGGATTACCTTGCCACAGCCACTGAAGAAGAGATCGAGTTAGTCTGATGACACTCTCTGTGGACCGTGCCCCATGATGGTCAGTTGCCATCCGATCCGCGAGTCAAGCCTGTCCAGGATGCCTTACTTGATGGTGAACATGAAAGAGCAGTCCCAGTTCGTCAATCGCTCCTTGGGCTAGCTCAACGTTGAAGGAGGCAAGATCGCACGTCTACTGCGTCGCCGGCGTAAAGCTTCTGGTCGAAATGGTTGATAAGGTATTGGAGTGGGCGCTTGAGGCATCCGCTTGAGACCGAGATCTGCGAGGTATAGGAAATTGGGAAGCTGGATCTCTTCCAGCACTGTGATAACACTTATATGATGGACCTGAGTACGGGACTCGGGATCGATGTCATCCACTCTTAGAACTGCTTGATCCCGATGAGGTACAGCTCATTATTCCCCATCTTCTCCCCACCATCCTCCTCTACCACCTCAGGAATGTCCCCAAGGTTTCCATCATCTCCAGACTCAGCTTTAACAACTCAGAGAAGTCGAAGGACATGCAGAAAGACTTAAAACGTACAGCAGCGGGTATTCCCACGTGGTCATTTGCCGTAGCACAAGTCCGCCGGTGCGCACTTTATGTATAGCAAAGGTCAGGCGGAGCGTAGATAGGCAGCGGAGCGGAACTCCACTCGCGAATGGCGGCGTTGGAGGGGTGAGGGGTGCCTTTGGGGCGCTTCTAGGCCTTATCGGAATGGAAATTTGTAATGTTGATGGTCATAATGTAGCTCAAAACGGTGCACCGATCAGACCCTTTAGCTCCGCATATTCCGTGTATAAGTCCGCAGCAAAGACCTGCGGCAATACAGCAGCTTTCAGTGCTGCCACGTCCTCGCTCATGGCGATCTCCCAATGCGCCAGCCGCGGCACTTTTCGCAGCCAGGTCCTGCTGGTCTTGCAATTCTCAAGAAGCTCAGCGGATGTGTAATAATACTTCTGCAGTCGCTCGTTGAAGTCCGGCAATGCTTTGCTGCATGCGAAAGCGCACGATTCGACCCTGGCTGCAGGCTCCGCGCTCAGATTGCCTGCTAATAAGCTTACTACAATGTACAGAAGCTCTTGTAGGTAGCTGAGGTCAAGGACAATCTGGCGTTGAGCTTCGGACTTCCTGGCGTTGAGCACAGTCGGCAACCCTCTCTCGAGTACCGACAAAAGCAGGAAAGCCCTGGTAAAGTCGTCCGCCGTGAAGCCGGGCCCGGGACTGACGCTCAAGTCCGATACCTTGACGATCTGCATACGCGCGGGACGATCTGAGCGAGGAGATCGTATAGCGTCCAGAAGCCTGTCCGTTTCGAAACGGCCTTCCTCCCTGGGCCGCAGGATAGGTGATGCAATCTCAAGTATCCCGTCATTCTCTGGGTCGGTTTGTGGAAAGTTGTGATAGATATCAATCCCCATCCGAGTGGACGCTCGTAGAACGGCGACGTTTCCCACATGGCAAGGCGGCTCGACACCATCAATCTGCGCACCTTGCTCTGGTAGAAGTCCTTGGTGCTGTAGGACGGTAAGTAACATGCGCCGCACATGCATGACATATTCGGCCGTCTGGAGATGTAGATGGAGCCCAATAACCTGGAGCTGAAATCCTATTGCGGTCCTGAGTGTCTCGAACTCTTCCTTCAGCACCACTGCCCATTCCGCCCTGGCGAAAGCGCTGCGAAAAGTCTGTATACGGGAGTTGGTGCCATGATGCCCGGGTAGCAGAGTGGCCTGTCTCCTTTGTAGCCTGTTCGCGAAACCACATATTTCATCGTTGCATAGTCTGGCGCAAGACCTCAGTCTGTTCGCCTCCTCGGGCTCCGTCAATCGTTGAGATAGCTTCTGAGCTCTTCGCAATAGGTGTTGGATTTGCTCCAGCTGAACCACCACTGCTTCATACTCAGCTGGTGCACGACCGCTTGATCGAACAGCCGAAATGATCGTGGTCAGTAGCTGGATGCCGGCAATAAAGTCGCCAACCGAGAAACCAAACGCAGGAGCGGCCATGGATCCTGTGTCGTGAGAGGTATAGAGAGAGAGTGCGTGTGAAGTGTGAGTAAAGGACAATAGAGGTGTTGGAGGTAATGGAGACACCGCCGTCTTGCACCGCCCTGTACGACGAGATACATGGCTGTGCGTCTTCGGTGGGCTGTGAGCTGCAAGTAGCCGTGAGGCCACCTCGTACCAAGAAAGCTGCCAGACGTCGTGCAGGTCACATGCGAGGGGGGGGAGCCAATGCCGTGAAACCGTGCAGCTATTGTTGGGTTGCACTAAGCCCCAAGACGGTCACTCGAGCAGACGTGTGAGCCTCAGCTCAACTTGATACACGTCGTCGCTGCTTGGCAGTGAGCATCCAATTGCCGCTGCGGCTACAGCAAGAAACTCACTATCTGGGCAACTGCCCGGACAAAGGACACTTGACGAGGGGCGAGAGGGGGTGCGGTAGAGTGAGGGGTGATGAAGGAGGAGAGAGGAGAGCCCACAGATCAACGGCGTCTCACGACAAAACGGCCTATCGGTCTCCAAAGGCAGGTTTCCCTCGAGCCGCGATATCGTAATGCGGGAGCAACGAGGCTCTGACGTGACCCCAATTCCACGGGTCCCCGACCACATCCGGTGGCCGTCGATACGCAACCCCGTACCCATTGAGGTCGTTGCATAGCATGTAGTACTTCGTCATCACGCTCCGGAACGGGCACTGGTCCCAGCCAACATCACGGTCCGTCACGCCTTCAATTGGCTCATAGACATTAGGATCCGGTGGCCTTCCCGCAAATATAGGGTTCTCGCTGCGTGGCATCCAGTTCTTGTCAATGACTTTGACCCACCCTTGTCCATTTGGCGCTTGGTCAGGTGGCGGCGGAGCGTCATGCACAGCGGACTCGAGCGCATCCGCATCGACTTGCACGCAATATCTGTAGCGCGGTGAGCGGCCCATGTTAACTGTAGCCTGCTCAGACAGAACGGCACTCTCGGCCCACTCCCGGAAATGGCGACGTACTGTCGTTGTGTCCGCACCATCGAAGCGTTCTCGGTCATCGAAAATGGTCCAGGTCATGCGGTCCAGTACATCCTGGCCGTTGTAGAATTCCATAGTATCTGCCGTCCACCAACGCAGACGACGCATGAACTCATTCCAGTCTCCATCGTTCTCGTAGGTTGTGCAGTAGATTACGAAGCCCCAAGTGCTGTGGCCGTCGGCTTGGTAGTTCGCCTCAATCTTGTCGGCGGCGCTGGAGTGGGTGCTGATCCGAGGGTTCCGGGGAGACGGGTCTGGTGCTACGTATTTTCTCACGTGGTCCAGGAAAGCCTCCTCGCTCATGGGATGCCCTTCGTTGGCAGCCATGTCAAGCGTCGTGGGGTAAGGGGTGGTGTAAGGATAGGAGGAGGAGGAGCGGGTCAATGTTTTACCCCATCGGCTTCATCCGGAAATGCTCCGCAGACTCCCTGCACTCCACACCTCTGAGCTCCAAGCAGAGCCGCAAGAATACCGACCATCAATCCCGTTCATCCAGAGATGTCTTTGTGGCGCTCGTAGTCCAACCCTCTCCCATGCGCAGTAGGTTCCTTACCATACTCTCCACCCTCACCATCTTACTGTCTGTGCTCTACCTCTCCCTCCTAACCTCCAAATACCTCATCACCGGCCATCTCTCCCTCTCCATCAACCTCTAGAGAATTAGGCCTTCCTCATCACACCTAGCAACGAGACACTGCCAACATGGCCGGCTTTATCCAAAAAGGAACGAAGAACATCCTACAGAAGGGGCCAAACGACATAGTCTTCCTCTCCGCCCTCCGCACCCCCGTAACCCGAGCCAAAAAGGGCGGATTCAAAGATGCCTACGACCACGAACTCCTCGCCCACGTGCTCAAGGCCACTCTCGCCGCGAACCCCAATCTCGATCCCAAGTTGATACAAGATGTCCAAATCGGCACTGTCTTGTCAGAGTTGGGAGGCAGCAAAGCAGGGAGAATGGCAGCGATACACGTAGGCATGCCCGAAACCACAGCGTTCCAGACGGTCAACCGGGCGTGTAGTAGTGGATTGGCGGCGATAACGGGCATTGCTCACAGCATAGCGGTAGGGCAGATAGATGTTGGGATTGGAGGGGGCATGGAGAGCATGACGAGGAATTATGGGAGTAGAGCGATACCGACACAACTTTGGAGCAAATTGAGGGAAAGCCCGAGTAAAGATGCAAGGGAGTGTATAATGTCCATGGGCCTTACCGCCGAGAATGTCGCGGAGAGATATGGGGTTAGTCGAGCAGATCAAGACGCTTTCGCCGCTTCTTCGCACCTGAAAGCAGCGAAAGCGCAGAGAGAGGGCTTGTTTGATAAGGAGATAGTTCCGGTGACGACGAGATGGCATCCTAATCCCGAGGTACCCGATGTGGAAGAGGAGATTACTGTTTCCAAAGACGACGGCATCCGGCCTAACTCAAGTCCGGAGAGTTTAGCGAAGATGAAACCAGCCTTCAAACCTGATGGGACTGCTACTGCTGGAAACAGCAGCCAGGTCTCTGATGGAGCTGCGGCGGCGTTGATGATGCGTCGCTCGACCGCCACCTCTTTGGGGCTAGAAAAGAATATCATAGGCAAATGGGCAGGTACACAGGTTGTCGGTTGCAAACCAGATGAGATGGGTATTGGGCCTGCTCTTGCGATTCCGAAATTGCTTGAGTACACTGGGGTGAAGACGGAGGAGGTAGGGATTTGGGAGATCAATGAGGCATTTGCGTCACAAGCTGTGCACTGCGTGAGGAAATTGGGCATTGATGAAGGGAGGGTGAATCCCAAGGGTGGCGCGATTGCGCTGGGACACCCATTGGGCGCGACAGGTGCTAGACAGCTTGCGGGTTTACTGCCGGAGATGGAGAGGCAGGGGCAGGAGTTGGGGGTGATTAGTATGTGTATTGGTACGGGGATGGGGATGGCTAGTTTGATTGTCCGGGAGTAGATAATGTTGAAGAGATGGGACTGAAAGGTTGGCCTAGATTCCAAATTGTACAGCATGATATCTGTGGCTATACTGCAGCAGCCGCCTCAGCGTCACGCTTCTTCTTGCTCTTCTTTTTCTTCTTCTTGGCTGCGTTCTGGCCTAGTAGCTCGTCTAGGTAACTGCCTCTCTTCTGCCTCTTAGGTGTGTCTGCAGGTTCGCTCTCCACTGCGAGCTGCGCCTTCGAGCCTTGCATATCGACTGCATCCTCAGTAGCAATCTCTGCATCATCCTCTACATGCGCCACGTGGGAAGTAGGAACCGCTCTCCCTTTCTTCGACCCGAACGCCGCCGCCCTTCCACCCTCATCCTCATCACTGTCATCTGGCTTTACTTGCTGCACCCTCGGTCTCGCAACCATAGGTTTAGCCGCAACATGCTTCCTCTCCCCCTCCTGCGCCTTCTTCCTCGCATTCGCCGCTTTCTTCCCAATCAACTGCTCCAACAACTTGTCATTGCTCGCCAACTTGGTTCGCTTGAACGCTCCGTCCGGTAGTCCATCATCCTCTGCTTTCCGCTTTGAACCAACGCCTGCTAAGTCGTCTATGACTTCGAAGTCCTCATCCTTGTCTGGTTGTTGCGTAGCTTCTGCTTGTTCGTCGGCGGCAGTCTTAGGAGGAAGCCATGATTGTATCAGCCATTGGGTGCGGGCTAGGGCGACATTGTGACGGTTTAGAATGACGTCTATGTCGTTTAGTTGATTGTCCATTGGGGAGTCGCGCATGCTGGCACGATGTTTGGTGGGTGCGGAAGGATTGGCATGTGAAAGGTGGGATTTTTAGTCGAGGAGACTCCCGCTTTTGGCCGCAACATCACCACCTCGACAGCACCGTACAAGTACTCACGCTTTCCTCCATATTGCATTCTCGAGTCGCTTGCTCCTTGACACTGCGCAAAATCACTCAAACACATCGAGATCACCACCCATCATGTCGGACAAAGAATTCGGAGGTACGACCATCCACACACCCACTCCTTCCACCACAACCCGCCTTCCACCTCTCTTGCCGCTGTTACCTCCTTCCACGGGCTTACTGACACGATCGCGCAGGCAATGATGACCTCTCCCTTCCCAAAGGTACGTACGCACGCTCCAAACCCATCCATCCACCCAACATCAGCAGCAGCGCAGCGATACAGCATACCAAAGTATCCCCAGCAATATCAGTGACGCAGCATGCCGACGGAAAGGTCGAGAAATAAAGGATACATTCACACCGCGCCCGATGTCTACCACGAGGAAACCAGAGATTACCTTGCACGCAGTTGTTCATCGCACATACACACAGACATACCCTTAACCTCAGACACTAATCCGAGTATTGCTCTCAGCCACCGTCCAAAAAATCATCAACGAAGTCCTAGCCTCCCCCGCCATCCAAGGCGACCACACCCAAACCCTGTCCTTCGCCAAAGACACCCGGGACATGCTGATAGACTGCTGCGTCGAATTCATCACGATGCTTACCTCCGAGGCCAACGACATCGCGGAGAAGGACGCCAAGAAGACGATAGCGTCTGAGCATATTACCAAAGCGCTAGAGGAGTTGGGGTTTGGGGAGTATGTGCCCGAGTTGCAGAGGGTGGCGGGGGAGTTCAAGAGTAGTATGGCGGTATGTTTGTCCTCACACATTCAGAGGGGTGGTAAAAGGTGGTAGTGAGAAGTGGTGTACTGACAGAATTGTATAGCATCGAGAGCGGAAACAGACGAAGATCGAGCAGTCGGGTCTGACGAACGAGGAGCTTATACGAGCGCAGGAGGAGCTGTTCAAGAGTGCTGGGGAGAAGTATACGGGTGCGGAGTAGAACGGAGAGAAGACAAATTGCTCGTTGTGTATGTGGATGGCGTTCTGGTGGAGTTCTTGCTACTATGATACCCCCTGGGATAGGCTTGCGCGTATGCAAGATGGTTTGGAGATGCAACTCCTCACGACATCATTCCAGTGCCTGGCAGCTGTTCCATATCCGTCGAATTGTACCGATGTTCAGCCGAAGAGGTACTCAGCTGCGGGAGTCAATGAGCAGCCCTTGCATGTGCTCGTTGATTCACACAGACGAAACCACACGGACGAAACAACAAAAGAAGTATGGAGACGGCCGGAATCGAACCAAGCATCCCAAGAAGCGGCGCGGTGTCCCAGCCAACGGTGCCGGGTCTTCCTGCGCCTGCTTCGAGTATCCTACCATTAGACCACGTCTCCTCTGGCAGATCACGCGAAATCATCATCACCATACTCTCTTGGAGGAAGGAGCCGAACTTGTTCCGGCGTGCGTCAATGAGCGCCAGGACTGACAACAGCCAACGGACGACTGTTGCATGTGATCGTTGACCAGCGTAATTATGGAAAGCAAAAGAGATTCTGGAGACGGCCGGAGTCGAACCTAGCATCCCAGTCTGATGCCGGAAAAGGGCGAGACATGCCCTTCCAAACAGCGCGGCAGAGCAGACTGTATCTTACCGTTGAGACCACGTCCCCAATTGATGCTCACCTCAAGAGACCATGGTACTCATATACCATGAGTGGCGCTTGACCGAAGATACTCCGCCACGCGTGAAGGCCTTGATTGGATATGCTGCAAGACATCGTACAGAAGGACGCCGAAAGAGACACAGTAGCACGGAAGACGTTCAACCCGAAGCCGCGGTGTATCTCATCTGCAGATGACGCACTACCCCGGTCAAAATCTATCTGGCAAACTCTTCTGACCTCCAGACCATCGTTTTGAAGTCTACAAAAGGGAAGAACTGGAGACGGCCGGACTCGAACCTGGCATCCCTGTTCGCAGGGCTTCTAGACTTCACGGTCTTTGCAACAAACGGTCCAAACTGACACGCAGGGCCCACCCTGCGAAAGTACCCTACCAGTTGGACCACGTCTCCTGACTGAGCATATGATGCCCTGGTGATGTCCGCTCATGTATATATCTCTCCGCTACGGGGTGCCGAAGTTTGGCCGCAGGGCTTCCGACGGAGGGGAAAGTTGTTGGGCAGAGGAATGGCGAAGTGACAAGAAGGGCTTGGACGGTGAAATTGTTTGGAATGTCTTGGTCTGCAGTGGAAACAGCTGAAAGGGAGGAGCTGGTCCAAGCATTGTCTCGTCTGGTCGAACTCTGGGGCTGTTGCCTGCGTCTTGTAATGGGTCTCATGATCAAGGAGAAGGCAGCAGTGCGGTTACCATATATGCTTGCGTATTCGCAACGCTACTGCAAAACGACACAAGCAAGAAATCACTTCGGATAGCCTTTCCTACGATCGTACAGAATGGCATACCACCCGGATGCTATCTTTCCGAACATGCCCATGCCTGAGCGGCTTGATCCTGCACAGCTCGTCGGCCACCGTCTTGTGCTTCGCAGGCCAACAGTCCTTGCGGACTTTGATGAGGACCTCTACGTCCCCTTTCAGCACAACGCGGCCTCATACTACCGTGAACACATCCTTGGCCGGGACCCGCAGGAGGAACTATTCGACATGCGAAAAGGGTATGAGGATGAGATGGTGAGGTGTGCAGGCGACCCAGAAGCTATCGCAGAAGTTACCGCCGACGCTGAAGCTGACAGAGCCGAAGTCCTTGCCTCCTCTCGTGGGGAGTGGAAAAGGACCCTTGGGTTGAAGTACCTTTCTCTGCTGGTAGGCAACGGGCAGGAATTGGAGAAGGAGGTGTTCTTATGGCCTGAACAGGCTTTCCAGTACGACAGATATCTGGCGGGAGAAGTCTTGCAGTATCAGACTGCGGAGGATTACGGTGGTGAGTATGCCATCAATACGACGGTTGGCGAGACATGCTTCTTATGGTACGCTAATGACTTTGGTGTTGGCAGGGCCGGGACCTGTGTACGTGGATTATCTGCTTGACCCCCGTCTTCAAGCAGTCCTGTCGGAGACCGATGAGCCCAAAACTAGTCTGGCGATCCTGGATGCTACTATTGCACCTATCGTGGACGGCAATAGCCAGGGCAATGGTTCCGGCGTAGGATCTGCAGCTACTGTATTGGCACTAGGGCTGCGGCTTGAGGGTATGACGGAGATGGGATGGATGGGCTGCGAGTTTCGCCACGAGGACGATGGTGGCCATGTCGTCGCCAAAGAGAGCTTCAATCTCGTACTGACGGAGGCACGACCCAACCAGGTGCAATACTACCCCCGGCCACAGGAGCTATGACGGGCTCTGGGAACGAAGTGCAGCTGAAAACTTAGAGTGGCAGCGGTGTTGATGCTCCAAGAGAGCACATAGTACATCGATGCAAGTGTCGAACGATCGAATAGTTTGATCGTATCAAAGCCAGTCGCAAAAGCTGATTGCAAAGTCCATCTGGCTTGCGCTGACTTCTATGCATCTACAACAGTTATGTCAACCATCTGTCCCACTTGTCGCTCAAGACCGAGTCTGCGTCCCTGAGATGTGAAAGGCCGCCAGACCTTCTGTGGAAGTCTCACGGAGGCGGTAGGACGCCTGCGACACCGTCTATCACTAATTGTAGGAAGTCAACTGCAGCACACCTGAGATGGGTTGAGCTATACTCAATGTAAGGTATCCACCAATCTGAATCGAATGCTATTCAACAAACAGAACTCAATAATAGCACGCCTCTTGGTATGCAAGCCGGAAGAAAGAGCCGTGGTCTCACGTCAATCGAACTGGAGCCGCATCACACAATCTTGCAATCTAGTAGCCGCCTGCAGCCACTGCCCAAGCAGCACAAGCTCGCAGGTTCAGATAGACACCGCTCTCTCAAAGCAAGAAAGCCATCCCAGCGCAGAACGCCATAGCGATGACGACACCCATTGCATGGTACCGTCCATGCACCTCCGCCATCACCGTAGCGCCTGAGCTGTGGTTGCCGGCAATGTTGCTCGTAATTGCATGCGCTGAGGTTGCTGTCGCAGCATCGCCAGTAGTAGTCGTGACCTCCGTAGCACTTGGACGAATGACCTTAGTACTCGTCGCTGTGCTATGGCTGCTTGTGGCGCCGATACTGTTGTTCCCGGACGAAATCGGCGCCGCTGAAAAGCTGAAGGTCGACATAGCAATGTACGATTCCGTGTCGATCGATGTGTTGTTCTTGTGCGGGTGCAAGCTAGCGACGGGGATGACGGTAGTGTGGTTGGTTGCGAACGGCACATCCGTGAGCGTGGTCATTTGCACGGAGCTCGAGCTGTTCGAACTCGCTGACGCAACCTCGTGCGTTACTGTCTTGGTGGTTATAGGCCAAGTGTTGCCCTTGAACGGCTCCTCGCACATCCATGATTGAGTGCAAACGGTGCCGCTGAAGCCGATGGACGACGGCACTTCATCACTGTCTGTGTGCGCGATCTTCACAAGTTCGGTCACCTGAAGCGATAGGTGTAAGAGTTAGCAGATGTCTCACATGTTTCTGGAAGAGGTTGGCTGTCCTGGACGGCCTCTAAGGGCTCAATTCACTTCACCAGTATACGTACCTGCGGAATGCTCAAAGTGCGAGTGATGGTCTCAAAGCTGGTCGTCAACAGAGTACGGGTCAATGTACTGGCCATGGTCTGCAAGTGTTAGCAGTTATCTCTAATTGGATCGCGGAATGGCTCCCTACCTGTGGGGGGCTTCCAGGTATCGTACGCTTCTGCGGCGCGGCTGTGGAAGTCGAACTCGATGGCGCAATCGCAGTAGAGCTCGACATAGCGGAAGGTGCTATAGCCGATGAAGATACTTGACAATTGTTCGCGATGCTCTCAACAACGCTGAGCCACGGGGGCAGGTCGTCACAGTCGAGCTGGCGCTTAGCCAACCCGTCGTGATCCAGCTGATCAGTATCGCGCTTCACGGCGCCAGTCGAACCCGCAGATGTTGCTGTAGACGTAGCCTTTGTTTCGCTGACGGTTGTCCATAGCGCAGTGGTCGTGCTGTCCACAAGCCCATTGAAGCCCAAGCTGAAAGCCTCGCCGTCACTGAGTGTGATGCCGGGCAAGCGGAATGAGAGCGTTGTACCATCAACGACCGCCACACCCGTGGTACCGGCAATCTCGGAGGCGGTGACTGTGGTGTTGAGTAGTGGGAGGATGGCGAAGACATTTGAGGGTACGATGGTGTCGGTCGGGAGAGCTGTGGTCATTGTCGGCGAAGGTGAAGCCATGGTGAGCGAGTCAATGATGATGCTCAGAGTCTCCGTTGTGTCTGTAAAGGTGCGGGCAGATGATGGGGGACCCTCGAACACGCTGGCCGCAACGCTCGGTATGGCGAGCAGGGTGAGTGCCGGTGTCTTACGCATGCTGGCGGAGGACTGGTTGATGATGATGTATCGGTGAGGGGTTGAAGTCGAATGATGTACGGTAGTCCGATTGAGTAAACGATTGTTGGAAGTTGAAGTGGTGTTTGTTGTGATCAACAATGAAGCTCGCATCAGCGCGAAGCTCTGAATAGTGAAACAGGCTTGGCGTTCACATGCTTACATGTATCTCGCGAACCGCAACGGAAAGCACCTAATCCAGATCGGGCTCCAGTGAACGCACAGCGAGAGTCTCAACCTGTGAACAACATGCACACTTACTTTGCGCAAGCTTCAATGTTCTTCGGGATGTTACATCGTGCATCTCCCAACCCTCGCCGCTTACCTCGACACGCCATCACACTTCGGCTCCATCTCGGCTCACTGCGCTGGTTTGTATATACTCCATCCCAAAATTTAAGCTCTCTATCAGTCAGCTGAAAAGGCGATTGAGAACCTCTTGGGTCGATGTAGTCGTAAATAGAATCCCAGCATAGAGCAATACAAGGCAAAACCGCAACGTTAGAATTCATGTGAGCTTAAGAAGCCGTGATGGGTTGAACCGAGTTCTCCTTATCTTCTTCGGAAGAGTTTCTTTTTGCGTTTTGCTTTCAGGAAACGACCATGCTATCGGGTGGGGACTTGGTATGTGGTATAACGTTATCCAATGCTCAACAGACCCGATCACAGTGTGAGGTTGATAGCTGGAGTGGTTCCACGAGCGTTACTATTACGTGCGGAGTGATGAGCTTTTTGCTGTCTTCAATTTCGTTTCGGCGTCGTGGGTGTGTCGGAGTGTTTGTGATCGCTGGTATTGTGAGTAGCCAATGTTGGATGCATACGTTCGAAAACACTGTCTAAATCATTTGTGCGCCTCTCCCGTCGAACTACTGAGCAACGCCGCCGCCGTGATATCTCGGACTTACTGACGAAGGTTAGCGCTCCTATCGCGCTTTTTATGTGACTATCGGCTATGATCTCATGCCTGCACTGTCTCCCTACACTCTGCGCTCGGGCAGGACTCCAGTAGCCTGCGCAGTATGCTGGGGTTGGATCGCCGTCGTAGGGAAGCTGGTCGCATCGCGCGGTAATTCGTATCATGACTGCGAGACTGCAGTCCCGACGGCCGGCGAAAAGTAGGCAATGCTGAACCAAGGACGTCTGTACCGGAATGCGAAAGGTGCATTGTTCATTTTTCTGCCTGAGAAGACGTTGTTCTTGAATGCGCACACCGTGTACAAATAGTAACAGGCCCGCTCAATCCCGATACAAGTCCTCCAAGTGCCCAACCATCTTTGTCCGCAACGCCAGCAACTCGCTCTCCGTGACAGGTCGACTGAACTTCGCACGCCCATCGAACACCTCCTTGCTGCTCACCCCATCTGCATCAGGCGACACGAGGCTCTGATGGGTTCCAAAGAACGGCACTCCCAACCCCTTCATCTCGCCCGTCATAGCTTCCTCCATTGCCAGCTGCGCAACGTAGATCTTGCGATCGAATTGCTGGAGCTCTGCGTTCTTCTCCTGCTCGGTCTGACCTGTAGCCGCCACTCCCGGATTGGCACTGCCAAGAGATTG
>JAKLLW010000519.1:0-31087 GCA_022814695.1 Neocatenulostroma microsporum
TAATGTAGCTCCCACCGTTTCGACATCATCAATGCTGGCGTTGTGAGACCGGTGAGTCTCGCGAAGATGGCAAAGTGCCATTGGACACCTCGTGCAGTAGTACTGCATGTTACAGCGAGGCACAGGCACAGCACTGACGGGTCAGCAGGCTCGTGGGATCGGCGTGGGTGTCGCAGATCTGCGTGTTGGACAAGGACCTTCGCCGGCCCTGATATCAAGCTGGTCGGAGACAAGCATCGTTTCCCTGCTCAAATGTAGCTAACCCAGTGGGTCGAACAGGCCGCTCGGTAACGGCGCGTCGGTGCCGGGCTCGGGTCCCAGATCCACATCCAGGCGCAAGGCTGATGCTTGCAGATCTGTCGCACTTCTGCACGACACCATCCATCGCCCCATCCACCTCTCACGTCGGTGCCCAAGATGCCGCTCTCTTACGGGCCAGATTGGACTCACCAAGTAAGCAGAGCCCCTGTGCCTTCATTCGGTATCTTCAGCGACGAGCAGACTCAGATCGAACGTGAAACTTCACTTCATTGACTCAAGTCTCACTGCTGGACCGGGCAGGATGGACTATGCTCGTTACGATGGTCGTAAAAGCCGGTGTGTCGCACAACACTGCAACCCGCAGCCACCGCCTCCGCCATTGCTGCCGGCTGCACGATCTCACTGCCTCGCATTATGCAATGGATATACGATGCAACGCCAGAAGCTGAACAGCTGTCGCGGTGGCCTACTATCGTCGGTCTCAGCAGTGTGTTTACGGTGTTGATGATCGCTACTGCTTCCTTACGATTCTGGGTCAAGAGACAGAGCATTCGATCAGACGACTGGATTATTCTCGTGACGGTGGTATGGTTGCCCTACGAACCTTAGATACGGTACTCTCCTAATATGCATTGACGACCTAGATACTCGCCATCGTCTTCAACGCATTCACAGTTCTACGTAAGCTTCATTCGCCACTCTGAACATAAGCTTTGGAGTAGACACTAATTGTCCATCACAGAGACAAGATTCGGCTTAGGCCTACCACTTGACCTTCGACCAGAATCTCAATGCTCGAGCTTGATACTGGTATGGCCCTGGAACTACATTGCAACCATCGGCTGCGATACGACGCTGACTGTGATCAAAGTATAACTATGCCGCCCGGCCTTTCTACCTCTGGGGTATTGCTGGCTTCAAGCTGGCCCTCTGCGTATCTTACTTGCGGCTTGTCGAGCGCACGACACATAAATGGTATCATGTCACCATCGTTGCTGCCGCGGTCTTCTCGATGGTCGCCCACAGCGTTTTTGTGATGCTCAACTTATTCCAGTGCGTACCAGTAAGTTTGTGGTGTCCACCGACCTACCAAGACTATAGACGGTAAGGGATACCAACCGAGACTGTAACTGACCGTGTTCCAGCTTGCGAAGAACCTCGATCCAGCCCTTGCAGGCTACTGCTTGCCTTACGCACCAATCAACTATGTCATATCTGGTGTTACGATACTCTGCGACGTCGTCATCTTTCTGCTACCAGTCCCGCTGGTGCTTCGTCTCCGAATGGAGCCCTCTGTCAAGATTGGCTTGACTTTCATATTCGCTCTCGGTCTCCTCACCAGCCTCTGTTCCATTCTCCGGATGACATACATACCCCAAATAGCCTACGGCAATGGCGACAGCAGTATGCTGGTAATGATGAGTGCATTAGAGATCGATGTGGGCGTAAGTTATAAGCTGCCAAGATACTGGTTAATGCGTAACTTGCCCTGCTGACGATTATGAAGATCATAGTCTCCTGCATGCCCGTTCTACGTCCACTACTTCGTCACCTGCCGAGCAAGATTCGCAGCATCTTGTCATCTTCTCGCAACAAGAAGCATGACGACGAGTCGAGTACAGCTTACCGGCTCAGCACTTATGCCCACCACAAGAGATCGCTCAACAAATCTGCACACATTGTATCCTCCAAGACCATATCATTTCGCAAAGAAGCGACAGCGGCTTCCACGCGTTATGAGGATGATGAAGACATTCTGGTGAATACCGATCAGAGAGCTGAGCCATCGAGCATGGATCTTGGACCATGGAGCATAGACGGGATCATGCGCACTGTAGAGATTGATGTCGAACAATCTGAAAGGTACCCGCCTTTCGACACAGAGCTGGATAACTTTGAGAAGTGGGACTTGCCGCAGCCTTTAAGGGGCGCTACATTCTAGAAACATAGCAGCACAAGGCTTCATCCAGACTTCGATCAAGCTACGCCCAGATATTTCAGGGAGATAGATACGACGCACTATCGGATGAGCTATCACACTTGTCGCATTCGACGGTGTAAATTGCGGCAGCGCTCACTGTGTAGTACCTGCATTAACCCATTCCGCAGCCAGTGTGTGACCTTCGTGGATGCAAGAAGTAGCGAGCATCAACATACGGTGAATGTTACTGCCTGAGTCAAGCATCTAGGCTGTGCCCTCAAGTGCCGAGCCAAAGTCAAGAGACGCTGGGAACCGCTGCTCAATGCACACACTCTTTGTTTGGGCTACTGATAGTTACCCTGCAGGGACACGACATACCTGCAGTAGCTCGCTTCAACCCGCAACATGTGACCCGGATGCAAATGGGTATGCCGCAACAACCCTGATGGAGACTTGCAGCCCGACACGCGGAAAGGCCAGGATGATGGTTGTCTTGCACTTACTGACAACGACATCTCGACAGACCGCCAGTGCTGAAGATGGTCGACTTTGTATGTGGAGCGTGTACGACCTCTGCTTGATACATCAACATGGCCGGGACTAGTGGTTTGCCGCACAACGGCCATGCGAAGCAGCTCAAAGTTGTCATCATTGGCTGCGGTCTAGGTATGGGTCCAAGATACAGCGATACAGCGATACAGCGGCATCGAAGACCATCAATCTGACCGTACGATAGGAGGCTTGTCGTGTGCTATATCGTGTGCAAAAGAGGGTCTTGACGTGGTCATACTGGAGAAAACCAAAGAGCTGACAACCGTCTGTTCCACACCTCCCGTATCAAATTACAGTGCATCCACTGAGCCAGTTCTAGCTCGGCGCCGGCATCCAGCTGCCTCCAAATGCCACCCGCATAGTTGACGAGTACCTCGGTCTTCTCGACCAATGCAAAGCCGCTGGAGCCGTCGAGCTTGATCTCTACAATGCCCTCGACTACCGCACAGGCGAGCTTATCGCCACAAGACCAGGGCCGGACTGGGCGAGGAAATGGTTCGGTCACCCGTGGTATGTGCTACTGCGAGCTGACTACCAGCGTGTGCTTGTCGATGAGGCTCTCCGACTTGACGTGCAGCTTCGACTTGGCGCAGATGTAGCGGGCATTGATTGTGGAAGACCTGCGGTTACGCTCGCCAACGGTGAGAGGATCCAGGCTGATGTGATCGTTGGCGCTGATGGTAGGTCTCAAGCTTGTCTTCAAATGGAATGCTGAGATGCAACACCCGGCTGACTGTCATCAGGCGTCGCCTCTTTCACTCGAACTGAGGTACTTGGCTACCAAAAGAGCCCGAGTCCGACCGGAGACATGGGCTATCGTGCCACGATACCGCGGTCACAGCTTGAAGATCTGAAGGATCCTGCCATTGATGCCATGCTGCAGAAAGCAGAGTCTCAAATATGGTGGGGCCCGGATTCACATGCAATGCTGTATCCCGTGAAGAGTTGTCAAATGTACAACTTCGTGCTACTGTAAGTGATAACGAGGTCGATGGAGCCAGCTACTCTTGCAGACACTGATTTATCATTAGCGTACCGTCCGACCTGCCCGAAGGCGTCCGGAAGCTGCCTGCCGACGTTGATCAGATGCGCCGAATCTTCGATGACTGGGATCCGCTGCTGAAGACTATCATCAGAGAAACCGAGAATGTGTACAAGTGGAACCTGAGCCACATGGAGGAGCTGCCAACCTGGGTCCAGGTATGTTACTTCAGCCTCGAAACACTGCATGTCGGAACTCACCTCCACCACTAGGGGTCTGTCGCATTGCTGGGCGACGCTTGCCATCCTACGCTACCTTACCAAGCGCAAGGAGCAGCCATGGCTGTCGAAGACGGTGCCACACTCGGCAAGCTCCTTGGCCTTCTCAACTCCTCTCGTCATAGCGCCGCTGCGGTCGATGACAACAAGCAGGCCGGTGCGGCATTGTCAAGTGTATCAGGGGTACTGAGACTGTATGAGCGATTGCGTAAGAGGCGCACGACGCTGAACGTAGCCGGTGCCAACGAGAATCGAGATCTCTACCATATTGCCGGCGCGGAAGCTGAGAAACGTAATTCTGCACTTCGCAATCTCGATTGGGAGGTGGCGGACAATGGATGCGAATGGTTGTGGGGCGATATGCGGTACATGCGATACCTGAACGGCTTAGATACGCTGGAGCAGGCGGAGATTGCGTTCTATGAGTCGTTGGGAGGTGATGGAAGCTCGTGTGCTACACCGGAGATGAGAGAGAGGTCGGAGGCCGCAGTGGCGCTCGAGGACCAATTGCTAGATAGGCTTCAGGGCCGCAAGACGTTCTAAGACTTGACAGCATCTGCCATCCGCACTTAATGCACCAGCGACCCGCTGCATGCCATGATCTTCGACGAAGATTCACCACGTGCAGGCCACCGCACTACTCGATCTTCCGAACCTTGAGATCGGCGTTGTGCGCTTAGTGGTGCTCGTTCTTGTAGTCAGCGATTGCCTCTGGGAGGTGGAAGAGCAGCATGTTCTCCATCATGACTGGAACACTTTCGATGGTCTTGAGCACCGTCTCCGGAGCTGGCAAACCCTCGCTTCCCAGCTCGAGAATGAGCGCAGCTGGTGCATACTCTTTCCCGCTGTCATCCACCTCGCAGCGGTATCTGTCCGATGGTTGTTTCTTGATCTTGCTGACGATGTCGACGTACTCCTCGAAGGTCTGCCGCTGAATGCTGGCGTAGTGGTCGTAGGCGTCCTGTGCTCGTGGTTAGTCACCAGCTGATCGTGAGTAAGGGCAATCACCAACCATGAGCTCCTCCTTGTCCATGAGATGATACGTCGTACGCAGGACTCGCTTCGCGTTGGTATTCGCTTGCAGCATCTTGCCTGTCGATCTCTTGGTCTCGACGACTGCCTTCGCGGCTGCGAGGGCGTCGGAGAGAAAGGCGGCCTCGTCCTTGCTGATGATTTTCTGTTGGGCAACCTCGAGGACCTTCATGCGAGACGTGAGCTGGTCAAGCGAAAGCGAGCGCTCCTCCTTCGAGCATATGTCGTCCACCAGCTCTTCGAAGGTCATCCCGTCCACCATCTTGCTGTCGCATTCGGGTGCTGAATGTGGTTGGAGAGGTGTGATCGCGAGGTGCAGACCTTGAGTTTGGAAGGCCCAAGGTTGCTGACGGCCAAAGACTTTATAGAGAGTGGATTGTATTGTCACATGCGCGCTAATGCACTGTGAAGTGAACTTTGTGTACTTACGTCATGTGCAAACGACTGCCCGTACCCACCACTCTGCTTCTGAACGCTCTAGAAATCATTCTTGGAGACATCTGAAGATCGCGGCCGGATGGTCGCTCATGACCTGTCCTAGACAGCCAAAGCCTGCAGACCGAGCTGGCCCACCTAGAACCCGTTCTCATCATCCCACTTCTTAATCAGCGCCCTCAGCGTCGTCACCTTGCCACTCTCCGGATCCTTCACCGACACATCCGCAATGTTCTGCATGACCTCGACAATTCCCGGCAACCCATCGTCCTTCAACATCTCTTGAAGGTCTTCCGGAACAATCTCATCCATCTCGTCACGATCTTGATCATCCTCAAGATCGCCCTTGCGCCATTCGACGAACCCCAAGTACCTGAACATCAGCGCACGCTGTTTGGAAGCCATGTGATCGTAGACTGCCTGGTCTTTGTTAGCTCATCACCTAGTACAAAGATGAGGCTGCTGCGTACGAGATGCTTGCGGAGGTCCATGCCTAGATACATCTGACCCAAAGCTTCAGTGTTGCCGGCTTGGGCGTCGATAAGAATAGCGAGGTCCTTTTTGCTATCCAAGATGGTTTGCGCAGCGGTGACGGCATTCTCGAGCGAGTTGCGGACGTCTTGTGATAGTGTCTTGTCCTTCTGATCCTCCTCGAGACGCTTGATGCGCTTCTCGAGCAGCTCGGTAGAAAGCTCCTTAAGCTCGTAGCGGCTCATGTGGTCTGCCATGATTGCTTGTCTGTGCGATGTCAGTATATGTCCAGCCCAGGATCTTATTCTGCGGTACTTACCTGGAATGATGCTACAGGTCCTGAGTGTAAGGAGAAAGCAAAGGGGAGGTTTCAGATACTTATACCTCGCACATTTGTGGCAGATACGCTAATGCAATGTGAAGTGAGATTCATTCACCTGCCAACATCGGATTCACAAGATCCCCGCTGCAGCTATCTCTCCCTTATCATATTCACTACGGATGTCCCACCCTCCCAATCCTCGGGTCCTGCTTCTCCCAGTCTTTGGTCACCTCCAACTGCTTCCTTACCCATTCACTTCTCCCCTCCGGCGGCTCCTCCACACTCGGCAGATACTGCCCGTCCTCGCCTTTAGCCCAATACTTCAGATAATCGCCCCTCGTCATCTTGACCACCGTAAAATCCTCTTCGGACTTGTGGGACAACTTGTGAAGAAACCCGTGCTTCTCTTGCTTCGGCTTCGTCGGCCCGTCGTCGATATCAGACTGCCTGATCGGGATTTGTATGATAGTGTCGTCTGTGTAGCCTCGAGGTCCAAAGTTGGCGCCGGAGCCTTTGTCGACTACGAAGCCACCGCCGCCGAACAGATAGGGTGTGAAGGACTCGCCCTTCTGCTGGAGGGGCTTGCCCACGAGGTTTTGGCGTGGCTCGACTTCGTCCATGGTGCTGAGGTTTTGTGTACTTTGATCTTTAATGAGATGGACAGTGGGAAGATGGGAAGGGAGACTGGTGCACTTATGAAGGTAAGTTGTGTATGTCAAAGTTGCCTTACCCTCCTGCATCTGTACGGCACAGTACAAGGGAATCCCATGAGATGGATGTGACGGAAGACAGCTCTTGACTACAATAATCGCGTTGGCAAGGTTTGCAAATGATGGTGGCTGTGTTGTGTCAAATGATGAACGACGCAGGGCCAAGATGGAAGTCACGGCTAGTAGAAGGAAAAGGTTCTCTTGGCGGGGGCGTCGAGCAGGTGCATATCCCTCGTGCAATTCCTTGCGTGCGACATGTCCAGAGATACGATGGTGAGGATCGTTTCTTAGGGTGTGTGAGAGGAGAGGAGAAGGAGCCTTGAGACGGTGTTGGGAAATCAACCCTCACTTCAAGCCGGCCTTTAGCGTCAATCGATTTTGAGCCAATCAACTCGTATCCGCTCGTATACCAGGCTACGGTTGATGTTGCTTGCTTTGCTAATCTTGGAACGTCAACAACAATCACAAAGGGGAGCATCTGAAGCACATGCAAAACCATGGTTCGCAGAGCCTCTGTGCCTACTGGTTTTACGGCTGAAACCGTCTAGCAACGCAAGGCAAGGGAGGCTGCTCAAAGGCACCTGAAGTCCGCCCGCCTACTATGCGTACTCCTGCGCCCTTTGCACATCGCAATCAGTCCGACTGCCGTCACCATAGAGATACGCGTAAACCTACAAACACGTGCAGCACTAAGTGCAGCACTGAGTCACCCCCCTGTGCGACTCTTGTGCAGAGCACGGTTCGAGGAACCTTTCGACAGCCCTGCCCGACTTAGTGAGCCCGTTTTCGCTTGGGCAAAGGAGCTGACCCGGGCAGCCACTGTCGAGATGTCGATGGAATGCGACAATCCCCTGTCAACGTTCGCCATTGATCTCATCATGGTCCAGCTCCTCGAGCACCGACCATATGCGCTCATTTGCTATGAGAATACGCCCTACGGGGAAGGCAGGGCGGTCCTGGAGAGAGATCATGTGGAACCCAGAGGCCTGTCTTTGAGATCTGACAGAAGAAAACCGTTTTCCAAGTCTTCCGGAGCCAGAAGATGGACATCATCATCGCCGAAGAGTTCAAGAGAAGGTGCGAGCCAGACAAAGGCCCGCTGCCCCTGTTCGTCGATTTTGCGAATCCTCCTCTGTACTCCAATGGGCGCCGTATCGAGAACGACTTGACCTTCAGTAACAGTAATGGGGAGCCCGGCTGCGGCGAAGACCCGCCAGAGGCGACTAGAGAGCTTGGAGCCACACCAGACCAAGACTGTACGGTCTCCCCTGTCACACCCAGCATAAAGGCCGAAGCGGACATCCTCGGGTCGCTGCAATATGAAAGCCAACACCACGACTGGGTATTTGAAGCCAGCAACTGGGTTGCACGGTTCAAACTACTACAATTACGCACCAACGATAAGATCATTATAGGAACCCCAAGTAATGCTGAGGCTGAACTCAACCACTGGCTGCGCAAAGGAGGTCTTGGTCCCGTGAAAGTCGGCATGGATCTAGGCAAGAATGGCATCTTCGAGGCCGTTGTCGAAAGAATGGAGGCGGGGTCCTCATCTTCCCAATTGGCCTGTTTGTTCATTGGCATGGCGAATTTCTCGCTTGGAGAATCGATGAGTGCCGCAAAAGATGGCGAGGGGGAAAAGGCTGAAGAGCTGAAAGGTCTGGCTGCCAGTTGGTTGAAAGAAGTGAACCACTATGAGTGCAAGGACTTACTGATTCAGACCGATCCACTCTATAACAGGAAGGAGCGTTTACCTGGCGGCACTGAGTCTCTACGGCTATTGCTGCATAGATGAAGATGGGCCGTATCAATGCTTAGATAGAGTGTATGTAGGGTATCTGTCTTAGGATTAGACCCGGATAAGAGATTCCCTTGTTGCGAGGGCCTGAGTGATCCTCGTAAAGCCAGTCCTTAGCGTTCGCGAGCCAATCAGCTTGCGCACTCTTGTCTGCAGTTGCACGCAAGGCTGCGTCTTCCGGCTTCACTGAACACTCAATCTCCACTAAGCTCCACCATCCCGCCAAAATCCGTTCAGCAAGGTCATCACACCGGTGCTTCTGCCTGCCAATGAGGTCGACAGGAAACATAAGCTGCCACCCTCACATATCTCTCTCTTCGCCGCATGGCATGTTTCAAAAGATCCACGTCGGTATGTCCCCACCATATCCAGAGACAGCCTGTGCAACCTCCTCAGAGGCATACAGGACCTATATCCGTAATCGCAAAATCGTCCCAAAAGAAGCCTCCATTGTTGCTGCCGAGATATGAGAAAGTAGCGCTGAATGTTGTCGCGCTGATATGCGGATTGACGCCAAGCTCAATGGATTGTTGGCTCGTGCTCATCGGGTATGAAGTAATGATACTGCTGTTCGCGACACTACAGGCTCCGGAGTCCGAGCAAGCCGAGACGACGAGGCCAAAATGAGTCGTTACGCTGGTTGAGTCCATGTAGAATGTGATCGAGTAACGCCGGCCTGGACAAAATGCGACTGGCTGGGAGAACGTAATAGCCGGAAAAGGTGCAGCTTCGTAAAGGAACTCCCTGACAGTACGTTAGCAGACTTGGCGAGTAGGTAGCTATACAGTAACTTGCCAGTCATAGGAGCCAGAGTGGACGTAATCAGATCCAGCACCATTATTTGCGGGCCCTACGTTGTAGTAATTGCTTGCCTGGCCACCAGGTGTGACCGTCCATGGTGACGCCCCGTTCTCGAAGCTAGGGTTGACGAATGAAGGTGTTGCAGCACAGCTGCTGCTCTGCGCGATCGTGCAAGTCGTAGTCGAAACTACATGGAGTACGTTAGTGGAGATGCCAAAAGCCCGAACTTTGTTGATAGAAAAAATTACCGGACGTGGTGGTCACTGTTGAAGCAGGCATAGTCGCTGTCTGTGTGATCGTCGAAGCGGACTGTGTGGTTGTCTGCGTAGT
This sequence comes from Neocatenulostroma microsporum, assembly GCA_022814695.1. Taxonomy (NCBI): domain Eukaryota; kingdom Fungi; phylum Ascomycota; class Dothideomycetes; order Mycosphaerellales; family Teratosphaeriaceae; genus Neocatenulostroma; species Neocatenulostroma microsporum. The sequence goes on from JAKLLW010000519.1 coordinate 9,894, forward strand.
AGTTGTACCCGATTGGGTTGTGACAATGGTTTGATAAGCCGTAGAGACCATCTGTGTAACAGTGACGGTAGATGGAAGCTGGGACGCGGCCTGATTGACACTCGTGGTATTCATGCACACAGGACCCAAATCTGTGATTGCAAAGTCGTCAAAGAAGAGCACCGTTCCGTCTGTAGATGTACATGTCAGCAAGCCCGCTATGCCTTGAAGTCAGTTTTAAGCTCACAAGTGGTTCCGCTACTGTTAGGCGTGAAGGCAGCGTTGAATGTCGTCGGACTGAGTTGTACGTCGATATCAAGCTCAAAGGCGTACTGGTGGAAGTTGTAGTCGGCTTGAGGGGTGAATGTGCTGTTCGTTACACTGCATGCGCCAGAACCTGAGCATGCTGAGATGACAGCGCTCATATTTGGCGCAACGTTTCCTTCCACATACACCCAGAACGATGTCGAATAGCGTCGACCAGGGCAGAAAGAAGCTGGCTGTGAGAAGGTGAGGATAACGAATGGCGAGCATGGTCCCCAATCGAATACCCTAGCATTGCATCAGCACATTCCAAATTCTCGGGTAGGCCAAGGCGTAACGTACCAGCTGTATGGTTTGGAATGGCTGCCGCTAGGTGCGGCGGCCAGGTTCTGATAGCACGATGAAGATCCGATAGTCGGTGTGACTGTCCAGGGTATTGCGGGACCGTTTTGAGTCGCATTGTCGAAACCTGCATTGACGAGAACAGGTGTAGCGCTGCAGGCACTTGCAGTTGAAGCGACAATTCATGTCGAAGATGCTGAGGGCACTAGAACACTGAGGTCAGACGGCACGAGGATATACGTAGCGACGCAAAAGTAAGATAGCATATCAATCGTAGTCGTTATCGTTGAAGCTGTTTGCGTATAAGTAACGGTAGAAGGGGCCTGGGTCGCGGTCTGTGTGACAGTGGAAGCAGGTAGCGTTGTTATTTGGCTGACTGTTGAAGCCAATTGCGTTACTGTTTGAGTGTCAGTTGCGACAGGCAAAGTAGAGGTCAAGCTATCTGTCTCGGCGACTGTGTTCGTGGACGCTGGCTTTGTATATGTGACTGTAGAGGCATTCTGGGTCGTGACTACTGTTCTATAGTCTGTCGAGGCAGCCAATGTGGAAGTCAGAATGTCTGTCTCAGTCGCGGTGACCGTAGATGGAAGTTGTTGAGTAGTGACCTGATCAGTTTCTGTCTCGATCAGGGTGGAAGGCGCTTGCGTGGACACGATCGTTTGGTAGATCGTCGAAACGAGTTGCGTGGTCGTAAATATGTCCGTTTCCGTCTGGATGAGAGTGGATGGTTGTTGAGTGGAGACCACCGTTTCATCAAAAGTTGACGCCGGTCTCGTGGACGTCAAAACGTCCGTCTCGGTTTGTATCAATATTAATGTCAATTCATCCGTCTCTGTCGCTGTGATAGTGGGCGCCGGCTGTTGAGTCGTTATGTTGTCAGTCTCTGTCTGAGTCAGAGTAACCGCTGACAGAGTAACGGTCCTGCCCATAGTCGTTATCACGGTTGCGGTAACTGCGGGAATACTGGTCGTGAACTCGTCTGTCTCGGTCTGGACTACCGTGGAAGTCTCGTAGTTCGTGAAAGTTGGCTGAGTTGTAAGCACCCGCTGAACCGTGGTATGAGTGATGGTAGCAGCCGGTGCAATGGGATTCCGATACTGCGTGGAGGCCGCAAGCGTGGCCGTGAGGTACTCAACCGTAGTCTCATTGATTGGCAGGGTCAATGTCCTTGTGTTGTAGACCATCGTGGTCAGCTCCGCCGTCTGCGTTGCGGTACGTTGTGGATATGAAGCGGTAAATGTTACGTTCTGTATCAATGCTCCAACGGTAGTTGTGACGACCTGGCCAGACTGGGTGAGGGTGATGATAGCGTTACTCGTGACAATGTTGAAAAAAGTCCCGGTCTCTGCAGGATACGTCGCCGTTTCACTGACCGTAACAGTAGCCTAGCCTGCCGCAATGGTAATAATCGCCGTCGATGTGATGGTGGCTTGAGTCTGCGAAGTTACAGGCGCGGTTTGGCTGAGATAGACAGTCTGTGTTACTGTCGGCTGGGATGAGGTCTGGGCAACACCGGTCTGCGTCTGAGCGTACAGGACAACCCTCTCCACGGCTAGGCTGTCCAAACCCACTACATTGCCTGCTGGGCAGCTCACGCTAGTGGTGAAAAATCGACTGAGACCGCCAGATTGTGCGTTTGGTGTGAAGAGGTAGGAGGATCGTGTCCATTCCGTGCCCATGACATTGCGGTCTCCGCACATCCCGTCGACGCAGATCTGCATAGAACATCCACTCTGTGCGGTTTGTGCAGTCATCAGCGCACGCCCGAAGCCGCTGAATTCGTAGGCGGCTAATGACGGTAGGACTACGCTCTGGGAAAGGTTGAAGACTCGGTTGGAAGAGACAAAGCCGATCTCGCGCTTGGCTCCGGGGGCGGGTGCGAAGAATACATAGCTGTGCCCTTTGTCAGCCTCGGTGAATTGGTGGTGTCCCGAGCTGTGACTTACAGCGAAGCTGATCCATCGTACGATGCAAATGGGCCTGCACTTGTCACGTTGTACGTCACGCCCTGGGTCGAGTCTGTTGTAAATGGCCATGAATCACCGGCTTCAAAGCTGCCGTCGGCGACGCTTACAACACCTGTCGCTATCGCTGTCGCTGTTGCAGCTGGGCAACTAAGATTGCTCGCAAAGATCGTGGTTGTAGCAGGCAGCAGAGCTGGATGGGTAGGACACGACGCAAACGTGAACGTAGAGCTACCCGAGGTATACCAGATATAGCTATGGGTAGAGCATGATGTGGCAGTTGTCGTTGACACAGTATTCACTGCAGACGATGCGCACGCCAATGCTGTGTACAGACCAAGCAGAGCCAAGAAGTGGTACATTGCCCAAGAAAAGCTTGTCGCCATGGCAAGCGTTGAAGGAAGCGTTAGCTGTACATCCTGGACGGCACATCTGAGGTGTCCACATATTGCACATTCTGAGATACATGCAGCAGTGGCGTGATGTTGTTCAGACTGAGCTGCGCGCCGACACGTGAATGTTCATCTTATACTGCATCCTCGGCGCTGCTTCCAGATGGTCTGATGCCGCTGGTCGCTGCTAATTGCCACTCCGCTTGCCATGGAAGCAAGGAGTGGCCTTGGACTTCGGTCGTATGCCCGCGGCCGGACATGTGTAGCGCCGCGATATGCATAGTTTTGGGGCATTGGATGGTACGTTACCGGGCCGAACATTCCGATTGAGCATTCCAGAGTCTAGACGCGCCTATTCCATGAAGGACGCTCCAGTCTTCCGGCCGTGTACATGCCATTCAGAAACCCCGGACTGCTCATCGCAAGCTGACGCGAGCTAACATCGCCGACTGTCGTGTGATCGACGTATTGAGCAGTGTAGTCGATCACTCGGGTACCCTTGCCCTTAGCCTAGCGCCGTTCGGACCGTCATCGACGTCTCCCGTCAACAAGCACCTTCTCCTGTCTCTGCGCAAGAATGCTTGAGCAAAGTTGAGGCTTTACCACGCACGGCAGTTCAGACGACTTTCTCAAACCAAGCCAACTCCTCAATCGCACTCTCCATCTGGTGACCCATTCCCTTCACCTTCCCATCGGCGCCGACTTCAAACTTCACTTTCGCCGCCTGATCAGTAAGCCAATGACTTGGGCCCGTATGCTGGATAGCATACCAGTATTCGCCGCTGACGTGGTGTAGGGTGGCGGAGGTGTCGAGGTAGGCCTTTCTCGCAGGCACCGCCCTCAGTAGATGGTCCTTGGGCGAGGTGTAATTGGAGAGAAGAGTGAGAGTAACTTCATGGTAGGCCGGATGGCTGTAAGTCCCCTCATAAGCTTGCATCGGCAAAGCAGGAGGCAGGGCCGTCGAATCCTCGCTCCCAGGATACATCCTCTCCCTCGCCGTCTCCCACTGATGCAGTATATCGCTCTGCATATCCCTAGCCGTCTGCGCCATATCGAATCTCTCACCCTCCGGCGTACCCAGAAAATCGTCGAGTAATTGCCAGAAGACAACCTCCCCAGACAAAGCGTAGGCGTTCAGCATAACCACCGCACCCCAATCCAATTCTGGCAACCAAGCCATGACAGTCATGTACCCGTGAATAGCTCCGTCGTGCAGGACGAGCTTGTGGCCGCGGTACACGGTCGTTTCTAGTCCAAGACCGTAGGTCGTCATTGGAACGGGCCAGCGAGGGGTGGGCATGACCATGTGCGGGCTCGTCATAGTTTCGATAGTTTCCTCCGTAATGATATTGCAGCTGTTGGTCGGATGTAAGAACATCCGGATCCAGTGGGTGTAGTCGAGTACATTGCTTATCACGCCTCCTGCGCCGTTGGCAGGCGGGATGTCCTCGAAGGAAGATGCTATCTGGGTTTTGGTGGCATTGTCGTAGAGGTAACCTCGTGCGAAAGTGACTTCGTCATTACTCTTACGGGCGTAGGCCAGTGCCTCGTCTGCGTCATAGAACGTCTCCTGCATGTCGAGAGGCTTCCAGAACCATTCGCGCAGTAGATCACCCATCGCAATGCCGGTAACGGTTTCGACAGCATGGCTAACAGTCGAGGACATGAGATTGCAGTACTCCCACTTCTCTCTCAACTCATGATGCATGGGTAGATGCCGCAGCTGGCGCACCATCTCCCTCAAGCTGAGGTCGCCGTTGATCCAGGAAGCATCATGTCTAGGCATACCCGTGCGATGAGATAGTGCATCCGTCAAAGTGATGTGGTTTGTAGCATAATCGTCCTGCAAGACGAAGTCATCGCGGATGAGGTCCACGAGCTTGGTATTCCAGTCAATATCCGCATAGCGGCTCTCATTGCTGTAGACGAGCTTCGAAGCAGTGGCAGCGGTGAAAGATTTGGTGGTACTACCTGCAAAGAAGAGGGTGCGTGGCGTCATGGGGATCTCATTCTCGAGGTCTTCGTACCCGTAGGCTTTGCTGAAAGTGTCATTGCCGTGGACCACGGCGATTGTGAGGCCGGGACTCAGGAACTCGGTCAAGGTGTCGTTCACGAAGACATCGAAAGCTTTGCTTCCCAGTGGGTCGTATCTGCCTTCAGCACGCGGAGCCTGCAATGGCTGCTGACCGGACAAGCCGAGCCATGAGCTCAAGGCGACCGCTGCTGGGAGCGACGCGAGACACGCGTAGAGTAACATAGTGAGTATGAGATGTAAGTGCAGACGGGAGGGAAGAGCGAGAGGGGGAGTGAGAGGTCATAGCTACTTGGCGACGCCTTAGGAACGGAGTATGGAGTTCAGCCATGATGTGCGTTGTTACTTCTGAGATAGGCAGCTCGTAAGATTGGGCAGTTCGCATTGTTGTCGACCACGAGAAAAGTTTCAGGAGACTCAAATGCGATGCTGAAGAGGAGCTGTTGGCTGGCGAAGGAGCTGTGTCTCATGATGACGATGATAGAAAACATGGTTGATAACGAAGTGAGGGCGATGGATTGGTGAAGTAGAAGTCCAGGATGGTATGGTAATTAGCAGCTAGATAGATTCCACACTCCGGAGCATACCCCGAGCTTTCACATGCAACCAACAACAACAGCTGTACACAATCGCAACCACCTTCCAATACAACACACCTACATATTCTACGAAGCGATCACACGGCATACCCGATACGAGCGGCTAAAATGGAGTCCCTCGAGCAAACTCTCCGCAGCATCCTCCAACGCATAACCCACAACCTCCCCGCCCCCATCAGCAACACCGCGACCAGACTCCTGGGCGACTCTTGCTACCGCTCTCTCGTCCACAATATCAACATAAGCGATTCAGTATGCATGAAGCTCGCCATCTCCAAAGCGCTCGGTATAGGAATAATCGGCGCCTCTTCAATTGTCAAGATCCCTCAACTGCTCAAACTGCTCAACTCGCAGTCCGCTGAAGGCATCTCCTTCTTGAGCTATTTGCTGGAGACGGCCAGCTACTTGATCAGCTTGGTTTACAATGTGCGGAACGGGTTTCCATTTAGTACGTACGGAGAGGTTGCTTTGATTGCAATTCAGAATGTCGCTATCAGTGTTCTGGTGCTGCAGTATTCTGGCAAAGCGGCTGCAGCGGTGGCATTTGTGGCTGGCTTGGCGGCGGCGGGGTATGCGCTGTATAGCGACGGGATCACGGATATGGGCATGTTGCAGTATTTGCAGGCTGGTGCGGGTGTTCTGGGGGTTGCGAGTAAGCTGCCACAGATTGTTACGATTTGGAGGGAGGGAGGGACTGGGCAGTTGAGCGCTTTTGCCGTGTGTGACCTGATTGTCTTGCGCACATGCATGCTTGCTGACGGTGTTACTACAGGTCTTCAACTACCTCGCGGGCTCCCTTTCCCGCATCTTCACCACCTTGCAGGAAGTCGACGACAAGCTCATCCTCTACGGTTTCATCGCTGGCTTTGTCCTCAATGCCGTGTTGGCTGCGCAGATGGTGTACTACTGGAACAGCCCGAAAAGCAAAGCCACGCCACAGGCGAAGCTCAGCAAGAATGGGAAGAAGGCTGCCAAGCAAGCCATAGCGATGGATGGAGGCTCGACTGGCAAGAGCAAAGGTAACGAGAAGGGCAGTATGCGGCCCAGTACCAGGAGACGCGGCTGAAGCCACGCCTATATGTTGCTAGGCAATCTCAATGCCATCAGGTTTACCGGAGGCTGCGCATCTCACTCTCCCACAAGCTGTCCTACCTAAGCCCTACTAACGAGCGTAGTAGCACTTGCCGCTCAGCCGTCCGGGTAATTATACGACCAGCGGACCTAGTCGGCTATTCTATAAACTCGGCGTGTCCATCCTCCCTCCCTCGCACTCCGTCGGGCTACTGCGTCCGCAGAATGGGGTCTTCCTCGGCGTGCAACTGGACTTCGCCGTGCTCCTAGACCTCCGGCAGCTCCATCTGATGCGTAGCCGTCGGTCAATCGGTTCAGCTTCAATGCTTCGGTATGGAGCTGCTTTTGCCGCCGCAACGCCGCTGCATCCTGACTTAATCTATCGAGAGGACCGGGGCGAGCGCTGCTGTTACAAGGGCCAGGTCTGCGCTGAGGTATCGAAGCTGAGGGTTGTAGAAGGGGCATCATATTGGTGGCGGTCTGCTGCTGGGCCCGTGGGCTATTCTGTTGCTGCGGTTGATGCGGCACTGATCTCTGCGTCTGTCCCTGCTGTTGTGGACGTGGCTGTTGCTGCTCCCGCTGCCGCTCTCGTTCTTCTTGTTGCCTCTGCTGCCACAACGCCATCTCCTTCAACTCCACAGGAGACATGACCGGACCACGGACGAACGGATCCAGATATCGCTGCGCATATTCCCTCAGGACACCCAGTTTCAGAGCGTCTGTGATAGCCCGCTCCATTCTCACAGCGTATTCTGGCCGAATCTTGCCGTCGCGAGTGTACTGCGAGCTAATGTAAACCAGAGCGTGAACATTGGTCGCTGCACCCTCGTCCATTCGATGTGCTAGCTGTCTACCTTCCTGCAGCTTTTGCGCAAGATATGATGCCTTGCAAGGCCCGCCGCTGTACGGTACCAGACGCACGGGGAGAGTACATCGCTCGTAGTACCTTCTTCGTACACCTTCGCTGCGGTCCAAGGCCCGTTGGTCTTGGGCGTTGACAGAGAAGAGAAAGCCTTCGACTACATGACGAGGCTCATCAGGAGTCGCGATGATGTTAGCGACGCCGCGCTCGTTGATCTGCCAGCGGTAGCCAGACAAAGTCGCCCTGCCCTTGAAGAGACTGGAGGGACAGCGCTCGGCCATCTGGACGAGGTGGAGATTGCTGCCGAAGGCGAAGTAGTCTGTTCTGGCACGAGAGGCCATGCTTGATGATGTGTGCCGTTATAAGCGATATCCGTGCTTCATGCGATGTTGAACGGTATGTTGTTCATTCGGGCGCAAGTGGGCAGATCGAAAGCTCTGGGAGGTAAGTACTTTGCTAGACTTGGACTTTGGGACGTGAGCAGGCGTGCGTCTACGATCACGCGATGGGGGGTAGCTCTCAACAGAAGCTTGAAGCGGCGGATGTGACGTGGCGACGCGGTGAAGCAAGGCTGACAGCCTGAGGCAAAAGCATAGCTATGAGAGCTGCGTTTGCGGCCAAGCGCGAACTGAAGGGCGGCCTCTCCTTCGATCAAGTGGAATGACAAAACCTTGGCGCCCAAGTATCGGACACCAGAACCTTGAAACGGTTCGCCAAGACGAGGCTGAGAGCACGTTGAGCACAACTCAGCGTAATACCGGCCGTAGTGGCGCTGAATCTGCTCGATGATACGCCACGCTATAAGCCAACCTCCATCGATACACCTTATGACGAATGGGGCACGAGGCTATCGTCGCTACTAGTCGCCGATCCGACAGCTCATCGCCCTCTCTTATGGGTCACCGTCCACACCGGACTTTGACAAGCCGCTTCGCCCTGCTCCTGGACTTATGGCGGCTTTCCATCATGCATGTAGCTGGACGCCACCATAGCCTCGAATTCGGAGTGGAAACGCTGCCGCGATTTCCAATGTCGTCAGCTGTCAGACATTCTCCGCGAAAGGGAGCTATGCCATTCCCGCTACCTCAAGCGGAAGGACTGGGAGATACCTGGTCACGACGCCTTTTGCGGCTATGCCGAGCACGGACTTGAGTATATCATGCAGTCCCAAGCGTCTCCAGACGGTCTCTAGTACAGCTGGGCTCCCATGCCGAGAATCATTTGAGCAACACTGCTAGTGATGGCGCCTTTCTACTCGTTTGGCATAGAGATCGAGATGATTGTTGACCCTCACAAGGTCCGAGACCCATTGAGTCGCCCTTTGTACTACGAGAAACTTGCCAAATCTCTGAAGAAGAGAGGTCTAAAGGCTCACTTCGATGACTGCACTGGACACTATCGCAAGCATCCTGAAGAGTACGACAAAGCATGGTGGATCGGTAGAGATGGATCTCTTGGGAACCCGAGTCACCCAGGAAGTACGCCGTAACCATTGGAAACAAGCATCTGCTAGGAGCTAGTGCATGGTCTAAGCTGACAAAACGATAGTACCGCTTGAGGCAGTGTCGCCCATACTAAGCACATACGAGGACTGGGAGTTCCAGATGGACGGCTTTTGGGAAGCGCAAAAGGCTGTCTTCCACATGCCACGACGGTCTGACAAATGCGGCACCCACGTACACGTCACTTGGCGAGCCCGCAAGAAATGGACCACCGCACAGCTGCGCAACATAGCTTTGGGAGTTCTATACTACGAAGACCAGATCCAACAAATGCTCCCTGCGGCCCGGAGAAATGCCTCATATTGCCAGAAGAACACAGCAAACTCGCAATATCTCCGCAGCAACTTTAGCCAGCCCGGTCGGAACCATTGGCAACAGCTCCGCTCGGTAATTGCTCAGTCAGATAGAGCGGAGATCATAAGTTTGATGCAAAGCGACCGGACAGTATTGTGGAACTTTGCCAATGCTGCGACAGGCAAGTCGGGCACGATCGAGTTCCGTGGTGGTCGCTACCTTCGCGGTCCGCTCAGGACGAAGAGATGGATCGCTTTCGCTGTGGCAATCCTTGAGTTGTTCTTGCGGCTGGTGAGCTTACTCCAGCTTTCCCTTCCTGTCCACTATATCTCCTCCGAGTCTCTGACACTGCTTAGGACATAGCCGGTACGGGAGTTCTCCCACCTGCACACTCAGCGCATGCTCTATACGAGGAGGTCAAGAGGAGCGCAAGGGAAGTCGCGATGAGGCCACATCTACCCGATAGCTATCAAGTCCTCAACGAGAGTCAGAGGCAAGTCAGTGTCACCACAAAGCACGACTAGGATTTGCAGCAGCTGACCTTTGCTCAGGCCGAGTGATTTGGTAGCAGACGATGATGACGGCTTCGGCAGGTATGAAGTCGAATCAAAGTCATACAGAGATGTGTACGGTGATAGAAGCTCCTGGCGGAATGACGATTCGGTGGATTATGACGAAGCCAGCAGCTCCTCAGATCCATTTGACGTAAGCCCAGCAGCCTCGAAAGTCTGGAGGTCAATAAAGAAGTTTGCACTTCGAGAATGGCGGCTACTTGAGGAGAACGGTTACGGTACCGATCGGCAGCGGAAAGCATGGAACAGAGCTCACGCCAATGGCGCTTGCCACCCTCGAGCGCCAGATCGTGTGCAAGACACTGGATGGGCTGGCGGCTATTAAGACGGAGTGGTAGGAGCAATTTCCATCCGCATGGTCAACGATACAAGAGTCCACCAGACATGGAGACTGCACTCGCTAGTCCTCGTCGAAACATTCGTAGCAGGTCTGCATCTGGTACGACTCTGTGAGTCGTCCAAAACCTTGACCCGAAGAGCTCTCATCACTGCCTGGCACCTGCACGACCACTTTGTTTATGATGACTGGCGTTGAATGAAGCTCACGGCTGCTAACATTCTGGCTTCCGTCTTTCAAAGATTGTAACCCAAGTAAGATCCCAGGTCATCGTCACAAAGAAGCATTAACCGGCCTCGACCATTACAGCTTCATGATTCCCTTTGCTTGCCAAGCCCTGGTATGCAATGATTGCTAACCTGCATGAGTCACAGCTTTGCCATCAACGATCCCAGCAGAAGCGCTTCCCTTGCCGCTCGATGCAAAGGTGCCTCCGCCAGCGCTGGCGTGAGCGCCCGATGTCTTGTCTCCGGCACTGACACCGTCGTCCTTGGCGCCGTTCTCGTTCTTGGCGCCACTCAACCCTCCAAATATCTTCTCGACAATCGTTTTGCTGTCCTTTGAGTAGGAATTGGTCGTCTCTCGGTTTCCTTGACTGTCGGCGGATGTCGAGGATGCCGATGCGTTGTCACCAGATGTTGCCGCGTCCGTCTGCTTGCCAGACTCTGTCCCTGGCTTGTGAGATACCATGGTGAAGGTCGCGGTAGAAAAGATAGGCGGTTGGCGGTTGTGAACGTGGGGCTTGGTTGGGTCGTGTTTGCGAAATGCTAAGACGGCAGCGTGAATAAGAAGGAACTCGGTCCTCAGGATGACCGTATGAGCATCCTGACTCTACGCCCCGGTACAAGGAGTATGATCGCCTTGTAGAGCTGTTTGCCTTGCTAATGACGTCGGTGGATGTGCCAGTAAAGCATCAAGGTACAGCCTCGACTCACCGGTCTTATGTTGGCCAATACACTTCGATTTGACAGTACTAGACGAGATCTATCGGCAGGCTGTTGCATAGACTCAAGCCTGCAGCTACGCCTTTTTGCACTATGCCATCCGCCCCGTAGTACAGTCCAATTGGAGGTTCCATCGAAGCCGCATGCGTTCATGGGTTGCGTTGCGGGGCAGCCTTGCCTGCAGTCTCGTGCATGTGGTACATCGACTACGACGGGGCGTAGCCAGCGCACACAGCCTTTGCGCGCGATGACAATCTGGCCGCCCGTGTTCCTGGTAGCCTTTGACAGAGGATCAGAAGGAAAGCATAAGAGCGAACCATCTCCCAACTCCCAGATAGCTTCGTTCACTACCACCTCCCTGAGACGACATTACCGAATCCCTACCAAATATTCAGCTCGATCAAACAGGAGTTTACCTCCGTCGCAACAGAACAAGCAGCATTCAGCAGCCATGCCTGACACGAAGGGTTCCGACAAAGGCTCGTCGAGCGCATCCACTTCAGGAAGTTCCGGCTCGGCCTCCGCTTCAGCATCTGGTGGAAACACGTCTGCGGCAACTTCGAGCACGTGAGTAAGTTCGTCATGTTCGTGACAGAGCTGCTTACGCTGGATTAACTCCCTTTCTCGCAGTCATGGGAGTTTCAACGCTACGGTGGCAGCGGGCAAGGATGGTGTCAAGGGTGATCTCTCGCTGGGGTGACATCTCGATGTGGGAGTCGTAGAGGAGCTGGATTATCGATTTACCGTGTGCTGTACTTCGGCGTACGCAAAGAGGGAAGAGCGAAGACAGGTGCCGTCATTCTTTGTATCATTTGCATCTAGACTCCTCTCGTAACGCTCGTTGATAGCCGTGATGCGTTAGGCAACGTATAACGATGTCCCCGTGTCATAGGGAGTACTCCTGATATGCCTATTCAACGGTCCCCTTCCAACGTCAGTCAGGGCCCAGACCTCTGGGATACTGTGGCAGTAGTGATCAGCCTTCTGGCTGGCTTGACAGTTGAGAAACCTCCGCAACTCCTCCATAGCCAATCATCTGCGAGGGCGCATCTACACACTCGATGGTCACTCGATGTTCGAAGACAAGCCCGGCCGAAACCTCGCGAAAGTGGGACAGAGCTGGATGGCACTGCAAGGAAACGACGAGATCAAGACCAACCCGCTTAGCAAGACGTCTGATTCACCCTTGACAACCCACCGTCCGGCGCGAAAATGGCGCCTACGAAGTCTTCTGCATTGCTCCGGGATTATTGGTTGAAGCATGGAGCATACAATAATTGTACAGGTCTCCGCTATTCTGCTGTCCACCCTCTTACGATATGATACTCGTTGTGAATGGACAATGTCTCAATAGCCGTGCGCAGTACCGGCCATATTCCTCCACGTTGTGAGCTGGTAAGCAATTCCGCAGTTTTCAAGGCATGCTTTACTCTTGCACTCACCTCAAGCTAGCTTAAGTCCCTTAGCAAGTCCGTACAGCGGTTGCGTCTCCGGCCCACGTTTCTCCACCCCCGTACTCCTCTTCATCCTAGCAGCAGTAGAGTTCCTCGCTGGCAAGCTCGCAAACGAGGCACCATACTCCGCGACCGCAGCTGCAATGCCTTTGGTGTTCACCTCGAATGCTTCCAGATTCAAGTTGGTGACGTTATCGCACGCTTGGTGATAGCAAGGATCATAGGCGATTCCTGCAACGCCGCCGAATGCAAGAACCTCTTCGTCAGTCTTAATGTCTTCCGCGCCGGTGAAGAGACCGCCTGACGCGATGCCCACGTCCAAGAATGGGCCATAGTCCGAACGACCGTCGAAGGCGGTGGCTGTGTAATTTAGTCCATTGGCAATATAGTACTGCTCGAAGAAGGCTTCCGCTTCGGCCGAACCAGGGGGGCCCGAGATGTTAAAGCTGCTCCCGTCTCCATCGTAGATAGCGTACTCATAGTTAGGGCTGGCGATCATGTCGAAGTTCAAATAGAGTGGTATTGCCGTAACCTCGGAAGCAGTGAGTTGGGAAACGTAGTATGTGGATCCCAGCAGTCCAAATTCTTCGCCGCTCCACCAGCAGAAACGTACGGCGTTGGTTGTTGCGTAGGCGGTGAGCTGCTCGGCTATCTCGAGAAGCCCGACAGTGCCTGATCCATCGTCGTTGATGCCTGGTCCGGCGGAGACGGAATCAGAGTGTGCGCCCAGCACCAGCGTGCTGCCCTGGTCACCGCCTGTGGTTTGGGCGATGACGTTCGATCTAGAAACATCAGAGTGATTGGGAGATAGGTGAATGTGTTCGACTTACGTAGTAATGTTGCGTATATCAGCCTCGGCTTGTATTACACCGCTAACATCCGTACCGGCGCTGAGAGAATCCAAGATGGTCGTACCATTCTCCTGAGCGATACCGACTGTGACCACATACATTCCTTCAGGACGTGGCGGCTCGCCGAGGGTGCCTCCTCCAACGGGTCCTAAGAAAACCATGAGTATAAGCATGAAACTCGAATAATGGTTATACGCAAGGGTAATCACCCGGGGCGTTATTGTAGATGACTGCCGCGGCCGCGCCGGCAGCGCCTGCAAGAGCTGACTTGAGGCCGAACTCGCAGGTACCTCTGGAGATGAGCGCAATGCTCCCATCCACCTCGGGAGGATAGTCTGATACCTCACAACCTAGGTTGGCGACTGCTACGAATGGCGCCGTCACGTTGCCACCAGGCGAGTACTCAAAGTACACTCCACCCTGATCCATCCCGTCCACGAACAAGGTCGCATCGCCTTCGGCATACAGTGCCATAAAAGGTTGAGTCGTCACGGTGTAATAGTCTCCGAGTGCTTCGAGGCTCTCTACCAGATATGCTACGGTGTTGTTGTGACCTTCAGAACCCATGACGCGGTTGCGACCCGGGGTAGCGTAGGCGATGTCTTCTAGGTCTTGAGCCTTCGCCAGGAGATTTTCAACGGAGATAGAGTCTCGAAGTGCGACCGAGTCGACTCCTGCCACCTGTGTACCTGTTGGGCCAGGGCTTGATGTGGCCGTCGCGGTCCGAGAAGATGAATACTCAGAGCTTGGCCAGTATGGATGACCTGCCCAGTGGCCTGGTCTCCATGGCTTGGTCCAATGCCTTCCATCCCATGATGGCGGTCCTTTATGGTCAGGTCCAGATCCAGCAAAGACCGTGGTAGCTAGCAGCAGGACGGGGACAACTTTGCCGCTCATCTTCATGGACACTAACCAAGAGGTTTTAAGCAGGTACGGTCAAGATGAAAGCAGATGTCCAAATGACCGTGGCACGCGGCGAAGTGCCCCTAGTTGAGGCATCTGCCTTCAGTACTACTGCCTTTGCTTTGGTCTCGTGAGCTGCTGCCGTATATCTGCCAAGGCACAATGGATGCAGCAGCTGCGCTGGTCAGAAGTATCGTCTCCCAGTGCTGCATCTGTTAACCATTAGCCATCGACCGACTCGATGCCGGCAGCAAAGTCGATACTGTACCAAGTGGAGGAGCGACCGAAAGAAGGAGGAGACAAGACATGGCCAAGGGTAGCCAAGCGGCCAAGTGATAAGAGCACATTACCTTCGCCGCCGCAAAAGCCTACGCGCATTTCCAATGCCCCGCCAAAATACGACAACTTCGCAGCAGTCCTTCGTCGCATCGCAATGAAACAACCAGCTCGCTCCAAACATGCATCGTAAGCCTCGGCTGGGTCATCAGATGCGACGATGCAGATCTTTGCGCGTGACGGGGCTTAGATGACGAGCAAAACGACAAGAAGCAGCACGAACAGCAGTGGTATTCCTGCATGGTCAACCACCGTAACAATAGTCCGCCGGTTCGCAGTTCATGTATGGCAGAGGCAGAGCGGAACGGAGAAGGAGAGCGGAGCGGCATTTGACGCGCCGAACGCGGGGTAGCGTGGGAGGGTGAGGGGTAAAGGGTGCGAGGGGGGGGTGCTCCTTCGTCTTCATGCGCGTGGGACAATGCTTGGTGCTTCTTCGTCTCCCTTCGCCCGTTGACGATGTGCGGACAAGCGTCTGTCTCTAGGCTCTTGAAATCTGCTAATCGTTGAAGCTACGAAAAGAAAGTACACGGACAAGGCCTGAAGTGCCGTCGTACGAATCGGTGAAGCCTCTCGATCACTACTGCCATTATACTCCGGACTTAGCCCAATCAAAAGCGCATGACCTCCGAAAAGCAGTGCTGGTGTCCTATGGCCTGTCGATATCATTGAAAATGTGTCTCCTCCCACAAAATGCAGAGCTAGCTTTGAACTCTGGAACGCATTATGGCTACCGCCTGTACGCTGGCACCACATCCCTGACCACACAACCGTTGACCTCGTCCTCGTACGCCTCCTCCAGTTCACCAAGGCCATCTCTACTTTGTCCGTAGAGCGATCCCGATGCTGGCAGATATCTCCGACCAAGCTGAGAATCTTCAACCAAGCTATCACGCCGCTGAGAGCTATACGAGGGCCTCTTGGGGCTCCTTGGCTTCCTTGACCCACCCGACCTGGTCGATGGAGCGTTCGAGACAGAGTCTGATGGCGCAACCGAACACGCATCGTCGAGGTATCGTAGACCATCCAGTCTCTGCATACTTCCCATGTTGAGACTTGGATGCGAATTGGACTGCTGGACTTCGTACCCAGATGCGGTCAAGCATCTCGTTGAAGTCGAAGTTCCTGTCGACATGGAAGACAAGTACTGCATGTTCCACATCTGCCTCTGCTCTGCTTGCTGACTTGCACCACTGGTGAAGTATTGATGCGGCGGCATGCCTTTAACGTAGCCAATGCGCTGTTCCGGCTCTTCGATACCGGCGTTGTTCATGCCGATATGTGAACCTGCGTAGCTTCTGGGATAGTATCCTCCTTCGCCGCCACTTTTGCTGCTGTGCCGGGAGCGTGAGCTGGAGCTCGAGGACGAGTAAATACTGGCGGGAGGGGACCTGCTGTAGCTGCTCCGGACGATGGATGACATGATGGGACGATGATATCGATGCCTTGGAAGGTCAAGAAAAGCATATATAGCCAGTTTGCTCGGCAATGGTGACTCTGCTAGTTGTGCTTGTTGACAAACGTTGAGGAAAACACTGAGCAACCACGACTGTAACAGAGGCTATAGCCTATCTATATGCCCAACGACTCGCCTAGGTTTTTGACGCCGCATTGGCTGAAGTTGAAGGCAACGCTAGGCGAGCGAGGCCCCGAAGTAAGGATTAGCATTGATGCGAACAGTGCGAATGTGATATATCAACATAGTCGCCCGGCTGCAGGAGCCGAATCGAGTAGCGCAGGCAACGATGTACATGTAACCAATGGCACACTCTCGCGTAGCTCAGCCTTGCCGCCTCACTAAGGTGATGGTTCGCAAGTAGGCAACTGCGCCCCAAGCCACCCGCTTGCAGGCCGAGGTATATGCAAGGCGATCAATGGCATCCCTTGCCTTGTCTCAAACTTCAGGCATAGTCAGTAGTATGTATGCATGCTTCTTCCAGACTAGCCTTCGTGGATAAATTCGAAAGCAAGCCAAAGTGTATGTGATGCAAAAAAATCTCTCTCGCACGTCTAAAGCGGCCCAACCGCAGCCATGGAAAAGGCGGGATTGGAATTTGACATCAGTGCTGTGGTGTGTGTGTGATGATGGTGACTGGACAGACAGCAAAGAAAGGGTCCGGAAAAGGCTGGCTTGCTGCACAATCGCAAGGCTACTATACACGAGCTCTCTCTCGAACTCTGCTCGACATGGCGTAGTTATAGCTCGCTGTGTGAAGGCGCCGCCGACAACTTACTAGCTAGACTTTGCGCCTCTTCCGGGCTGCTGGGCGGGAAGAAAGAGCCCTGCTTCAAGGATCCGAAGGCGAGGTCGAAGCGGGCGCCTGCTAGGTAGGCTGCGCCGATCTGCGCAGAAGTCAGTATCCCATGAGCCTCACTGTTTGTGAAAGTTTCAACGTACCATCAGCACAGATATCAGAGCCAATGTAGAGAACACAGCGATCATGATGTATATCACATCCCACTTCGCCTCCTCATCATCCTTCCTTCTCCTCTCCGCCTCCTCTGGCGTCAACGCCTTGCCGTCCGCTGAAGGCACCATCGCAGCCGCGCCAGGCGTCAAAGTCTTCGGCGTCTGTGTCGGGAAAATGGACTCAATGAACCGCTCAATCTTGCCACACGCAATACTGATGTCCAAGAAGTGTGGATCCCGTGGGGAGTTCTTGCGGTGGATCTTCCGTGCATACCGTCGGAAGACTTCGCATACGACCTGCAGGTTCTGGGTCGACTCCATCATCAAGCCGCATGCTTGGCCCTTGGTGATCTTGATGTTGCGCTCGAACATGCTGTAGTTCTGAAAGCAGAGCTCGAGCGTTGCGATTGCCATTGACTGCGGTATCGCGACGAAGTTGAAGACTGATTGCTCCTTCACGCCAGCCATGTAGAATAGACATTCATCTGCTCTCCGCAACGCGATGAGTATCATCTCGCTCTGGCAGGCCAATGCCTTGTCCTTGTTCTCCGGTAGGAAGAGATCGCTGAACTTGCTGACGTACTTGCTCCAGACTTCCTTGGGCCAGAAGTACCGCTTGTCCTCGTGGTCTTCTCTGACGTCGCGAATGATGTTCGTTTGCTGCAAGAACTGTCCCATACTCTCCATCAACTCCGGTCTCTGCAACAGCGCGGCGTTTGCAAGCTTCGCTTCAACGAATAACCTCGTGCAACCTTCGCCAACAAGACCCGCGACGTAATGGCAGTACTTCTCGTAGTCCTTCACAGTTTGCACACCATTCGCCTCGTAGTCTGCATTGATCACGTAGTCCGCCATACCGTTGCCCATCTTCTTCGTAATATCTCTGATAATGACCTTATACGGCTCCTTGATCTTCGCGAACTCTCTCGTCACAGAGTCAAACTTGACGAGCACTTCTCGATCCTTCTCATCAGGACCATTACCATCATACGTCCATCCCTCCTTATCAAGGTTCTTGTGGAAACTTCGCAGCAAAGGCTCCTTTTCCGCAACATCGATCGTCATGTCATCCTCAACAGTATCCAGACCTCGTAATATCACGTAGAAGAGCGTTACAGGTACGAGCAGCTCTGGATGTAGTTCCTTGATAACAGCAGCGAAAGATCTCGAGGTCAGGTCCATCAAGCGGAAAGTCGTCTTCAAATCTTCGCTCTCTTTGCTCTCGTCGCGCTCGTGAACTGGGTTGTGCCATGTCTTCCATTGTATCATCGCTCGTAGTTCGTTAGGATGGGTCAAGTAGTAGAAGACTGATCCGGCGGAGACCATCTTCGCGGTGGTCGTGGGCGGTCAGGGACCGCTGGTTCAAGGGGGTGCGCAAGCAGTAGGGGAGGTCTTGAGATCTGGTGTTTGCTAGCGGCGTTCGTCCTGAGAGATGGCTAGAGTAGTATGGTTTGCGTGGCAGAGAGTTGTTTGCGGTTTGATGTCGCTGTCGAGGAGTCGCCAGCAAATACAGGCACAGCGGGGAGAGAAGTGGTTCGAGAAAGTCAAATTTCCGAAGCTTCAAAAATCGCCTCCACTTACCGACATTCTGCCGCTTGCTTGGCAATATATGAAGGCTGAAGACAGTGAAGACAACACTTCTTGCACGATAAGTGGAAAGCAAGGCGCTTTTATCCGTATGTTATGTTCCTGCCACCACTATTACCGCATAAGACTAATCACACAACGGCAGATCATCATACTCCTTCCTCATGAACTTCCTCATCTCCTCCAAGCCCTCCCTAACAATATCCGTCCGATTCACATACCCAATCCTCACATACCCCTTCCACTCATCCCCGAACCCAACATCTCCCGGCAACACCATGACACCCGTCTTCGCCTGCAAAGCCTCACAAAAAGCTTTAGCATCAATAGCCTTCCCGTCGCGCTCGAACTTCACGAAAGCCGTTGTGCCTGCTACAGGTTTCGTCCAACTGCAGTATTCGTCATGCTTGACCACGAAACGCTCCAGCAATTCGAGGTTGGCCTTCGCGAGCTGGATGTTGCGACCAAGCAGACTGTGCAGAGTATCTGGGCTCAATGCGAACGTAGCGACCTGCTGGTCCAACTGACTGACAGATATCGTTGTGTAATCCCTCGCATTCGCGCATTGCTCCACAGTTTCAGCACTTCGACTAGCGAGCCAGCCTACACGGATACCAGCTAATGAGTAAGCTTTCGAAAGACTGCCAGTGGCGATGACGTTCTTGTAGCCCATGGACAAGATTGAGGGAGGAAAGTCAGGGTCCATGGGCGAAGTGCCGTGAAAGAGGGGTCGATAGACCTCGTCGGACAGGACCGTGATGCTTTTGCTTTCTGCGAGATCGATGATCTTTTGCAGGAGTGATTTGGGTAGGACTTGGCCGGTTGGGTTCTGAGGGTTGCTGGAAGGCTGTCAGTATGAGGTTGCTTAGGTGGTGGGCGAGCGAGACATACTTAAGGATGATCATCTTAGTGTTGTCCTTCACCATCGCCTTCAGCTCCTCAAAGTCGGGAAGCCATTTGTTGTCTGGCTTGGACTTCCACAAGTCCACTTCCGCGCCTAGAGAAGCCGGGACACTGTATAGCTGTTGATATGTCGGATAATGACAGATGACATGATCTCCAGGCTTAATCAACGCATAAAACACAAGAAAGTTCGCCGCAATAGCTCCAGGCGTGATCAAAACATTATCCGGTGGCAAAGGCGTGCCAACTTTGCTCGAGTAAAGCCTGCTAAGATTCGTCCGCAATGCCGTGCTTCCTCGGATCTCACCATACGTCTGTACAGCTGAGAGATCGATGATATTGCTAGCTTTGACTTGCTTGTTCTCGGACAGGGAGGCGAGCTCTTCGATGGAGATGCTGGCGCAGCAGGTCTCGGCTATGTTGTGTTTGGCTGTTGTTTCGTATTTGTCCATCCACTGTTCTCTATCAGCATCTGCTCGGGATTCGTGAAGACGTAGCATGGGAGCAAGAAAGTCTGCGTGACCTACCCACCTGCTCGACGGCGAATGGCGGTGGCGGAGCCATAGTCAGTGGTACGCTCCTTGGCCTGCGGTGTGTTATACTCTGTCCGGGTTCGGGTCCAATCGCGAAAAGAGTAAGGTGAAACGGACAGAATGAAAGAGGCACGCCGTGCCTAGGTACATAGCCTTTTGACTCGACGTCTCTACTCCGCAGTCCCACATCCCGCGCCATGTGGTTGCGGTTGCGGTCCGCTAAGGTAAGGTGTGCATGACTGTAAAGCCTGGTCCGGCAAACACTGCTCTGGTCTTCCAGGTGCACATAGTACGAGATATAGCTCAGATCCTTCGCCCGTCGAGGAGCAAGATGAGCAAACCGACCGTCCTGTCGTCTTGCAGGTCGTTGTTGTTGAAGCGGTGATGGTGATATCGGCTCGGCAAAGCTCTCTCCGCGGCGAGCTTCTTCGGGCCATGCCCGCCACCCTTGTAGGCACGAGGCACGAGGACGACATCGAGATTCAGATAGCAGACTCCCATATGCACCGCCTCGGTCTCATAGGTCGCTCCTTCGGTCACTACACTTCGCTTCGCTTCTCATGTTCGACCTTCGATAGCAGCTGCAGCATCATTGGCGAAGCTTTCAGGCTAACCACCGCGTTTCCTTGCCGCCTACGGTAGGGATCTCAAGCTTGAAGATGAGGCGAGCGTTGTATGCGGCGTCCTTTGCGGCGCTGGTAACATGGCTACCGACGGTCGTAATAGCAGGGCACCAGACGAATCAATACTACACAACGAACGACGCCCTCCTATCGCAGCAGGATTCTTTCAGCCTATACGAGAAACGCCCCGAAGACTGCCCACCTTGCTTCAACTGTAACTTGGACGACTTTGTGTGCCTGCAATATGCGAACTGTACAAAGAGCAGCGGGAAGTGCTCATGTCCGCCAGGCTTCGGTGGAGAAGACTGCAGCGCGCCGACTTGTGGGTCGTTGGCAGAAGGCAAGGACAGGCTACCGAGACAAGAAAAGCACTGTGAATGCAACGAAGGATGGGAGGGCATCAACTGCAATGTCTGCAAGACCGACTCGGCATGCGCGCCGTT